>JANJGN010000017.1:25020287-25140287 GCA_026770705.1 Isurus oxyrinchus
ACACAGAGTTAACCCACACCAAGACACACACACGCAGCCAAGACACACAAAGACACACACACACACACACACACACACACACACACACACACACACACACACACACACACACACACACACACACACACACAGACACACACACAAATGCACACACACACACACACACACACACAGTTAACTCCAACCAAGAAACACGCACACACACACAGTTAACCCATACCCAGAGACACACACAGTGTCAAACCACACCCAGACACACACACATACAAAGAGTTAACACACACCCAGACACACACACACAGTTAACCGACACCTAGACACACACACACTGTTAACCCACACCCAAACACACACACGAAAAGTTAACCCACACCCAGTCACACACGCACATTTAACCACACCCAGACACACACACAGTTAGCCCACACCCGGACACACACACAATTAAACCGCACACAGACAGAAACACGCACTGTTAACCCAAATTCAGACATACACACACAGTTAACCCACACCGAGACATGAACAAATAGTTAACCCAAACAAAGTCATACACAGTCAACCAATGCCCAGACACACATGCACACAGTTAACCCATAACCAGACATGCACACACACACATTTAACCCACACCCAGGCACATACACACAGATAACCCACACCCAGACACACACACAGTGAACCCACACCCAGACACAGACACAGTTAACCAACACCCAGACACACACACAGTTAACCTACACCCAGACATGCACAAACACACAGTTAACCCACATACACACAGATAACCCACACCCAGACACACACACAGTGAACCCACACCCAGACACACACACAGTATACCCACACCCAGACAGAAACACGCACACTTAACCCAAATCCAGACACACACAGTCAACCAACACACAGACACACACACAATTAACCCACACCCTGACACATACACACAGTTAACCCACACCCAAAAACACACACGCACACACAGTTAACCCACACCCAGACACACACACACAGTTAACCCACACCTAGACAGACACACACACAGTTAACCCACACCCAGACACATACACAGTTAAGCAACACCCAGACAGAAAAACGCACTTATATCCCAAATGCAGAGAGACACGTACAGTTAACCCAAACCCAGAGACACATATACACACAGTTATCCCCAACCAAGACACACACATACACACAGTTAACCCACACCCAGACACATACACACATTTAACCCACAGCCAGATAGAAATTGACACACGGTTAACCCACAGCAGACACACACATACACACAGCTAACCCACACAAAGACACACACAGAGTTAACCGACACACACAAACACTGTTAAACAACAACCAGACAGAAATAGACACACTGTTAACCCACGGCAGATACACACATACACGCAGTTAACCAAAACCAGGACACACATAGACACAGAGTTAATCGACACACACACACACAGTTAACCCACACCCTGACACACACACACATACACACAGTTCACCCACACCCAGAAACACGCACACGCACACACACATTTAACACACACACACACACAGAGTTAACGCACGGCCAGGCACAAACGCACAGTTAACCCATACCCAGACACACACAAACAAACAGTTAACCCACACCCAGACACAAACACATTTAACCCACACCCAGAAACAGACACAGTTAACCAACACACAGACACACAAACAGTTAACCTACACCCTGACAGAAACATGCAGTTAACCCAAATCCAGACATACACACAGTTAACCCACATTAAGACACGCACAGTCAACCAACACCCAGACACACAGAAAGTTAACCCAGACCCTGAGACACACACATACACAGTTAACCCACACCCAGAAACACACACACACACAGTTAACCCAAATGCAGACAAAAACACGCACAGTGAACCCAATTCCAGACATACACACACAGTTAACCCACACCAAGATACATGCAGTCAACCAACGCCCAGACATACACAAACACACAGTTAACCCACACCCAGGCACATACACACAGATAACCCACACCCAGACACACACATATTGAACCCACACCCAGACACACACACAATTAAACCACACCCAGACAGAAACACGCACACTTAACTCAAATCCAGACACACACAGTCAACCAACACCCAGACACACCCAATTAACCCAGACCCTGACACATACACACTTTTAACACACACCCAGAAACACACACACACACAGTTAACCCACACCCAGACACACACACGCAGTTAATCCACACCTAGATACACACATAGTTAACCCATACCCAGACACAGACACAGTTAAGCAACACCCAGACAGAAAAACGCATTTAACCCTAATGCAGACACACACGCACAGTTAACCCACACCCAGAGACACATATACACACAGTAAACCCCTACCAAGACACCCACATACACACAATTAACACACACCCAGACACATTCACACATTGAAATCACACCCAGACAGAAATAGACACACAGTTAACCCACAGCAGAAACACACATACAGACAGCTAACCCAAACCAAGACACACACACACAGAGTTAACTGACACACACACACACACACACACACACACAGTTAACCTATACCCAGACAGAAATAGCCACACAGTTAACACAAAGCAGACACACACATACACACAGTTATCCCACACCAAGACACACATACACACAGAGTTAACTGACACAAACACATACAAACTTAACCCATACCCAGACACAGATGCGCACTCAAAACACACAAAGACACACACACACATAGACACACACACACACACATACACACACACACACACAGAGTTAACCCACACCCAGAAACACACACACGCACACACAGTTAACCTACACCCAGAGACACACACAGTGTCAACTCACACTGAGACACACACCCAGACACACACACAGAGTTAACCTACACCGAGACATAGACAAACAGTTAACCCACACCAAGATACACACAGTCAACCAACGCTCAGACACACACACACAATGTTAACCCATACCCAGACACGCACAAACACACAGTTAACCCACACCCAGAAACACACACACACACACACACACACACGCAGTTAACCCACACACAGACAAAAACACGCACAGTGAACCCAATTCCACACATACACACACAGTTAACCCACACCAAGATACACGCAGTCAACCAACGCCCAGACACGCACAAACACACAGTTAACCCACACCCAGGCACATACACACAGATAACCCACACCCAGACACACACGTTTTGAACCCACACTCAGATACACAGACAGTTAACCCACACCCAGACAGAAACACGCACACTTAACTCAAATCCAGACACACACAGTCAACCAACACCCAGACATACCCAATTAACCCAGACCCTGACACATACACACATTTAACCCACACACAGAAACACACACACACACAGTTAACCCACAGCCAGACACACACGCAGTTAATCCACACCTAGATACACACACAGTTAACCCATACCCAGACACAGACACAGTTAAGCAACACCCAGACAGAAAAACGCAGTTAACCCTAATGCAGACACACACGCACAGTTAATCCACACCCAGAGACACATATACACACAGTAATCCCCCACCAAGACACCCATATACACACAATTAACACACACCCAGACACATACACACATTGAACTCACACCCAGACAGAAATAGACACACAGTTAACCCACAGCAGACACAAACATACACACAGCTAACCCAAACCAAGACACACACACACAGAGTTAACTGACACACACACACAGTTAACCAACACCCAGACAGAAATAGCCACACAGTTAACACAAAGCAGACACACACATACACACAGTTATCCCACACCAAGACACACATACACACAGAGTTAACCGACATAAACATATACACAGTTAACGCATACCCAGAAACACATGCGCAGTCAAAACACACAAAGACACACACACGCATACACACACACACACACACACACACACACAAACACACAGTTAACCCACACCCAGAAACACACACATGCACACACAGTTAACCTACACCCAGTGACACACACAGTGTCAACTCACACCGAGACACACACCCAGACACAAACACAGAGTTAACCTACACCCAGACATACACACAGTTAACCCACACCGAGACATAGACAAACAGTTAACCCACACCAAGATACACACAGTCAACCAACGCTCAGACACACACACACACACAATGTTAACACATACCCAGACACGCACAAACACACAGTTAACCCACATCCAGAAACACACACACACACAGACAGTTAACCCATACACAGACAAAAACACGCACAGTGAATCCAATTCCAGACATACACACACAGTTAACCCACACCAAGATACACGCAGTCAACCAACGCCCAGACATGCACAAAAACACAGTTAACCCACACCCAGGCACATACACACAGATAACCCACACCCAGACACACACACATTGAAGCCACACCCAGACACACACACAGTTAACCCACACCCAGACAGAAACACGCACACTTAACTCAAATCCAGACACACACAGTCAACCAACACCCAGACACACCCAATTAACCCAGACCCTGACACATACACACATTTAACACACACCCAGAAACACACACACACACACAGTTAACCCACACCCAGACACACACATGCAGTTAATCCACACCTAGATACACACACAGTTAACCCATACCCAGACACAGACACAGTTAAGCAACACCCAGACAGAAAAATGCAGTTAACCCTAATGCAGACACACATGCACAGTTAACCCACACCCAGAGACACATATACACACAGTAAACCCCCACCAAGACACCCACATACACACAATTAACACACACCCAGACACATACACTCATTTAACTCACACCCAGACAGAAATAGACACACAGTTAACCCTCAGCAGACACACACATACGCACAGCTAACCCAAACCAAGACACACACACACAGAGTTAACTGACACACACAAACAGTTAACCTACACCCAGACAGAAATAGCCACACAGTTAACACAAAGCAGACACACACATACACACAGTTATCCCACACCAAGACACACATACACACAGAGTTAACCGACCCAAACACATACACAGTTAACCCACACCAAGATACACACAGTCAACCAACGCTCAGACACACACACACAATTTTAACCCACACACAGACATGCACAAACACACAATTAACCCACACCCGGAAACACACACACACACACACAAAAACACACACAGTTAACCCACACACAGACAAAAACACGCACAGTGAACCCAATTCCAGATATACACACACAGTTAACCCACACCAAGATACACGCAGTCAACCAAAGCCCAGACATGCACAAACACACAGTTAACCCACACCCAGGCACATACACACAGATAACCCACACCCAGACACACAGACAGTTAAACCACACCCAGACAGAAACACGCGCACTTAACTCAAATCCAGGCACACACAGTCAACCAACAACCAGACACACCCAAATAACCCAGACCCTCACACATACACATATTTAACCCACACACAGAAACACACACAAACGCAGTTAATCCACACCTAGATACACACACAGTTAACCCATACCCAGACACAGACACAGTTAATCAACACCCAGACAGAAAAACGCAGTTAACCCTAATGCAGACACACACACACAGTTAACCCAAACCCATAGACACATATACACACAGTAAACCCCCACCAAGACACCCACATACACACAATTAACACACACCCAGTCACATACACACATTGAACTCATACCCAGACAGAAATAGACACACAGTTAACCCACAGCAGACACAAACACACACATACACACAGCTAACCCAAACCAAGACAGACACACACAGAGTTAACTGACACACACACACACACCCAGACACACACACACAGAGTTAACCTCCACCCAGAAAGAAATAGCCACACAGTTAACACAAAGCAGACACACACATACACACAGTTATCCCACACCAAGACACACATACACACTGAGTTTACCGACACACACACATACACAGTTAACCCATACCCAGACACACATGCGCAGTCAAAACACACAAAGACACACACACACATACACACACACACACACACAGTGAACCAACACCCAGACATACACACAGTTAACCTACACCCAGACATGCACAAACAAACAGTTAACCCACATACACACAGATAACCCACACCCAGACACACACACAGTGAATCCACACCCAGACACACACACAGTATACCCACACCCAGACAGAAACACGCACACTTAACCCAAATCCAGACACACACAGTCAACCAACACACAGACACACACACAATTAACCCACACCCTGACACATACACACAGTTAACCCACACCCAGAAACACACACGCACACAGTTAACCCACACCCAGACACACACACACAGTTAACCCACACCTAGACAGACACACACACAGTTAAACCACACCCAGACACATACACAGTTAAGCAACACCCAGACAGAAAAATGCACTGTTATCCCAAATGCAGAGAGACACGTACAGTTAACCCACACCCAGAGACACATATACACACAGTTATCCCCAACCAAGACACACACATACACACAGTCAACCAACACCCAGACACACCCAATTAACCCAGACCTTGACACATACACACAGTTAACCCACACCCAGACACACACACGCAGTTAATCCACACCTAGATAAACACACAGTTAACCCATACCCAGACACAGACACAGTTAAGCAACACCCAGACAGAAAAACGCAGTTAACCCTAATGCAGACACACACACACAGTTAACCCACACCCAGAGACACATATACACACAGTAAACCCCCACCAAGACACCCACATACACACAATTAACACACACCCTGACACATACACACATTTAACTCACACCCAGACAGAAATAGACACACAGTTAACCCTTAGCAGTCACACACATACACACAGCTAACCCAAACCAAGACACACACACACAGAGTTAACTGACACACACACAGTTAACCTACACCCAGACAGAAATAGCCACACAGTTAACACAAAGCAGACACACACATACACACAGTTATCCCACACCAAGACACACACACACACACAGAGTTAACCGACACAAACACATACACAGTTAACCCACACCAAGATACACACAGTCAACCAACGCTCAGACACACACACACAATGTTAACCCATACCCAGACATGCACAAACACACAATTAACCCACACCCAGAAACACACACATACACACACACACACACACACACACAGTTAACCCACACACAGACAAAAACACGCACAGCAAACCCAATTCCAGACATACACACACAGTTAACCCACACCAAGATACACGCAGTCAACCAACGCCCAGACACGCACAAACACACAGTTAACCCACACCCAGGCACATACACACAGATAACCCACACCCAGACACACACATATTGAACCCACACCCAGACACACACACAATTAAACCACACCCAGACAGAAACACGCACACTTAACTCAAATCCAGACACACGCAGTCAACCAACACCCAGACACACCCAAATAACCCAGACCCTCACACATACACACATTTAACCCACACACAGAAACACACACACATGCAGTTAATCCACACCTAGATAGACACACAGTTAACCCATACCCAGACACAGACACAGTTAATCAACACCCAGACAGAAAAATGCAGTTAACCCTAATGCAGACACACACGCACAGTTAACCCAAACCCAGAGACACATATACACACAGTAAACCCCCACCAAGACACCCACATACACACAATTAACACACACCCAGACACATTCACACATTGAACTCACACACAGACAGAAATAGACACACAGTTCACCCACAGCAGACACACACATACACACAGCTAACCCAAACCAAGACACACACACACAGAGTTAACTGACACACACACACACACCCAGACACACACACACACAGTTAACCTACACCCAGAAAGAAATAGCCACACAGTTAACACAAAGCAGACACACACATACACACAGTTATCCCACACCAAGACACACATACACACAGAGTTAACCGACACACACACATACACAGTTAACCCATACCCAGACACACATGCGCAGTCAAAACACACAAAGACACACACACACATACACACACACACACACACACACAGTTAACCCACACCCAGAAACACACACACGCACACACAGTTAACCTACACCCAGAGACACACACAGTGTCAACTCACACTGAGACACACACCCAGACACACACACAGAGTTAACCTACACCCATACATACACACACAGTTAACCCACACCGAGACATAGACAAACAGTTAACCCACACCAAGATACACACAGTCAACCAACGCTCAGACACACACACACAAAGTTAACCCATACCCAGACACGCACAAACACACAGTTAACCCACACCTGGAAACACACACACATACACACACACACACACACACACACACACACACACACACATACACATACACACACACACAGTTAACCCACACCCAGACACACACATAGTTAACCCACACACAGACAAAAACACGCACAGTTAACCCAAATCCAGACATACACACACAGTTAACCCACACCGAGACATAGACAAACAGTTAATCCACACAAAGATACATACAGTCAAACAACGCTCAGACACACCCACACACAGTTAACCCACACCCAGAAACAGACAAACACACACACACACACACACACACACACACACACACACACACACACACACACACACACACACACACACACACACACACACACACACAGTTAACCCAAATCCAGACACACACAGTCAACCAACACACACACACACACAAAATTAACCCAGACCCTGACACATACACACACAGTTAACCCACACCCAGAAAAACACACACACAAACACAGAGTTAACCCACACCCAGACACACACACACAGTTAACCCACACCTAGATACGCACACAGTTAACCCATACCCAGACACGCACACCATTAAGCAACACCCAGGCAGAAAAACGCAGTTAACACAAATGTAGACACACATGCACACTTAACCCACACCCAGACACACCCACAGTGAACCCACACCCAGAGACACATATACAAACAGATAATCCACACCAAGACACACATACACACAGATAATCCACACCAAGACACACATACACACAGTTAACCGACACACACACACACAAACAGTTAACCCACACACAGACAAACACACGCAGTCAAGATACACAAAGACATACACACACACACACACATACACACACACACACACACACACACACACACACACACACACACACACACACACACACACACACACACACACACACACACACACACACACAGTTAATCCATATCCAGAGACACACACAGTGTCAACTGACACCCAGACACACACAAGCACACACGCAGATTTAACCCACACCCAGAAACACACATACAGCTAACCGACACCCAGACACACACACACTGTTAACCCACACCCAGACACACACACACCGTTAACCCACACCTAGACAGACATACACACAGTTAACCCACACCCATATACCCACAGAGAGACAACATACACACAGGAACACAAACAAACGCAGAACCAACACCCAGACACACATATAAACAGTCAACCCATATGCAGGCAGACAAACACAGTCAAGACACACACAGAAACACAAACAGTTAAATCACACCCAGACACACACACAGTTAACCCACACCCAGACGCGGGTACAGGCACAGTTTACCCACACCCAGACACACACACATAGTTAAGCCACACCGAGATACCCACAGTTAACCCACACACAGACAGAAACACGCACAGTTAACCCAAATCCAGAGACACACACACACACACACACACACACACACACACACACACACACACACACACACACACACACACACACACACACACACACACACACACACACACACACACACACACAGTTAACCCACTTCATGACACACACTGTCAACCAAGAGCCAGACACACACACTCATTTAACCCACACTCAAACACAAATGCACACAGTTAAACCACACCCTGACACAAACACACACACACACACACACACACACACACACACACACACACACACACACACACACACACACACACACACACACACACACACACACAACACACAGTTAACCCACACTCAGAAACACACACAATCACACAGTTAACCCATACCCAGAAACACACACAAACACAGTTAACCCACACCCAGACACATACACACAGTTAACCCACACCAAGATACACACAGTCAACCAACGCTCAGACACACACACACAATGTTAACCCATACCCAGACATGCACAAACACACAATTAACCCACACCCAGAAACACACACATACACACACACACACACACACACACAGTTAACCCACACACAGACAAAAACACGCACAGCAAACCCAATTCCAGACATACACACACAGTTAACCCACACCAAGATACACGCAGTCAACCAACGCCCAGACACGCACAAACACACAGTTAACCCACACCCAGGCACATACACACAGATAACCCACACCCAGACACACACATATTGAACCCACACCCAGACACACACACAATTAAACCACACCCAGACAGAAACACGCACACTTAACTCAAATCCAGACACACACAGTCAACCAACACCCAGACACACCCAATTAACCCAGACCCTGACACATACACACTTTTAACACACACCCAGAAACACACACACACACAGTTAACCCACACCCAGACACACACACGCAGTTAATCCACACCTAGATACACACATAGTTAACCCATACCCAGACACAGACACAGTTAAGCAACACCCAGACAGAAAAACGCATTTAACCTTAATGCAGACACACACGCACAGTTAACCCACACCCAGAGACACATATACACACAGTAAACCCCTACCAAGACACCCACATACACACAATTAACACACACCCAGACACATTCACACATTGAAATCACACCCAGACAGAAATAGACACACAGTTAACCCACAACAGAAACACACATACAGACAGCTAACCCAAACCAAGACACACACACACAGAGTTAACTGACACACACACACACACACACACACACACAGTTAACCTATACCCAGACAGAAATAGCCACACAGTTAACACAAAGCAGACACACACATACACACAGTTATCCCACACCAAGACACACATACACACAGAGTTAACTGACACAAACACATACAAACTTAACCCATACCCAGACACAGATGCGCACTCAAAACACACAAAGACACACACACACATAGACACACACACACACACACACATACACACACACACACACAGAGTTAACCCACACCCAGAAACACACACACGCACACACAGTTAACCTACACCCAGAGTCACACACAGTGTCAACTCACACTGAGACACACACCCAGACACACACACAGAGTTAACCTACACCGAGACATAGACAAACAGTTAACCCACACCAAGATACACACAGTCAACCAACGCTCAGACACACACACACACACAATGTTAACACATACCCAGACACGCACAAACACACAGTTAACCCACATCCAGAAACACACACACACACAGACAGTTAACCCATACACAGACAAAAACACGCACAGTGAATCCAATTCCAGACATACACACACAGTTAACCCACACCAAGATACACGCAGTCAACCAACGCCCAGACATGCACAAAAACACAGTTAACCCACACCCAGGCACATACACACAGATAACCCACACCCAGACACACACACATTGAAGCCACACCCAGACACACACACAGTTAACCCACACCCAGACAGAAACACGCACACTTAACTCAAATCCAGACACACACAGTCAACCCAGACCCTGACACATACACACATTTAACACACACCCAGAAACACACACACACACACAGTTAACCCACACCCAGACACACACATGCAGTTAATCCACACCTAGATACACACACAGTTAACCCATACCCAGACACAGACACAGTTAAGCAACACCCAGACAGAAAAATGCAGTTAACCCTAATGCAGACACACATGCACAGTTAACCCACACCCAGAGACACATATACACACAGTAAACCCCCACCAAGACACCCACATACACACAATTAACACACACCCAGACACATACACTCATTTAACTCACACCCAGACAGAAATAGACACACAGTTAACCCTCAGCAGACACACACATACGCACAGCTAACCCAAACCAAGACACACACACACAGAGTTAACTGACACACACAAACAGTTAACCTACACCCAGACAGAAATAGCCACACAGTTAACACAAAGCAGACACACACATACACACAGTTATCCCACACCAAGACACACATACACACAGAGTTAACCGACCCAAACACATACACAGTTAACCCACACCAAGATACACACAGTCAACCAACGCTCAGACACACACACACAATTTTAACCCATACACAGACATGCACAAACACACAATTAACCCACACCCGGAAACACACACACACACACACAAAAACACACACAGTTAACCCACACACAGACAAAAACACGCACAGTGAACCCAATTCCAGATATACACACACAGTTAACCCACACCAAGATACACGCAGTCAACCAAAGCCCAGACATGCACAAACACACAGTTAACCCACACCCAGGCACATACACACAGATAACCCACACCCAGACACACAGACAGTTAAACCACACCCAGACAGAAACACGCGCACTTAACTCAAATCCAGGCACACACAGTCAACCAACAACCAGACACACCCAAATAACCCAGACCCTCACACATACACATATTTAACCCACACACAGAAACACACACAAACGCAGTTAATCCACACCTAGATACACACACAGTTAACCCATACCCAGACACAGACACAGTTAATCAACACCCAGACAGAAAAATGCAGTTAACCCTAATGCAGACACACACACACAGTTAACCCAAACCCAGAGACACATATACACACAGTAAACCCCCACCAAGACACCCACATACACACAATTAACACACACCCAGTCACATGCACACATTGAACTCATACCCAGACAGAAATAGACACACAGTTAACCCACAGCAGACACAAACACACACATACACACAGCTAACCCAAACCAAGACAGACACACACAGAGTTAACTGACACACACACACACACCCAGACACACACACACAGAGTTAACCTCCACCCAGAAAGAAATAGCCACACAGTTAACACAAAGCAGACACACACATACACACAGTTATCCCACACCAAGACACACATACACACTGAGTTTACCGACACACACACATACACAGTTAACCCATACCCAGACACACATGCGCAGTCAAAACACACAAAGACACACACACACATATACACACACACACACACACAGTGAACCAACACCCAGACATACACACAGTTAACCTACACCCAGACATGCACAAACAAACAGTTAACCCACATACACACAGATAACCCACACCCAGACACACACACAGTGAATCCACACCCAGACACACACACAGTATACCCACACCCAGACAGAAACACGCACACTTAACCCAAATCCAGACACACATAGTCAACCAACACACAGACACACACACAATTAACCCACACCCTGACACATACACACAGTTAACCCACACCCAGAAACACACACGCACACAGTTAACCCACACCCAGACACACACACGCAGTTAATCCACACCTAGATAAACACACAGTTAACCCATACCCAGACACAGACACAGTTAAGCAACACCCAGACAGAAAAACGCAGTTAACCCTAATGCAGACACACACGCACAGTTAACCCACACCCAGAGACACATATACACACAGTAAACCCCCACCAAGACACCCACATACACACAATTAACACACACCCAGACACATTCACACATTGAACTCACACACAGACAGAAATAGACACACAGTTCACCCACAGCAGACACACACATACACACAGCTAACCCAAACCAAGACACACACACACAGAGTTAACTGACACACACACACACACCCAGACACACACACACACAGTTAACCTACACCCAGAAAGAAATAGCCACACAGTTAACACAAAGCAGACACACACATACACACAGTTATCCCACACCAAGACACACATACACACAGAGTTAACCGACACACACACATACACAGTTAACCCATACCCAGACACACATGCGCAGTCAAAACACACAAAGACACACACACACATACACACACACACACACACACACACACACACAGTTAACCCACACCCAGAAACACACACACGCACACACAGTTAACCTACACCCAGAGACACACACAGTGTCAACTCACACTGAGACACACACCCAGACACACACACAGAGTTAACCTACACCCATACATACACACACAGTTAACCCACACCGAGACATAGACAAACAGTTAACCCACACCAAGATACACACAGTCAACCAACGCTCAGACACACACACACAAAGTTAACCCATACCCAGACACGCACAAACACACAGTTAACCCACACCTGGAAACACACACACATACACACACACACACACACACACACACACACACACACACACACACACATACACATACACACACACACAGTTAACCCACACCCAGACACACACATAGTTAACCCACACACAGACAAAAACACGCACAGTTAACCCAAATCCAGACATACACACACAGTTAACCCACACCGAGACATAGACAAACAGTTAATCCACACAAAGATACATACAGTCAAACAACGCTCAGACACACCCACACACAGTTAACCCACACCCAGAAACAGACAAACACACACACACACACACACACACACACACACACACACACACACACACACACACACACACACACAGTTAACCCAAATCCAGACACACACAGTCAACCAACACACACACACACACAAAATTAACCCAGACCCTGACACATACACACACAGTTAACCCACACCCAGAAAAACACACACACAAACACAGAGTTAACCCACACCCAGACACACACACACAGTTAACCCACACCTAGATACGCACACAGTTAACCCATACCCAGACACGCACACCATTAAGCAACACCCAGGCAGAAAAACGCAGTTAACACAAATGTAGACACACATGCACACTTAACCCACACCCAGACACACCCACAGTGAACCCACACCCAGAGACACATATACAAACAGATAATCCACACCAAGACACACATACACACAGATAATCCACACCAAGACACACATACACACAGTTAACCGACACACACACACACAAACAGTTAACCCACACACAGACAAACACACGCAGTCAAGATACACAAAGACATACACACACACACACACATACACACACACACACACACACACACACACACACACACACACACACACACACACACACACACACACACACACAGTTAATCCATATCCAGAGACACACACAGTGTCAACTGACACCCAGACACACACAAGCACACACGCAGATTTAACCCACACCCAGAAACACACATACAGCTAACCGACACCCAGACACACACACACTGTTAACCCACACCCAGACACACACACACCGTTAACCCACACCTAGACAGACATACACACAGTTAACCCACACCCATATACCCACAGAGAGACAACATACACACAGGAACACAAACAAACGCAGAACCAACACCCAGACACACATATAAACAGTCAACCCATATGCAGGCAGACAAACACAGTCAAGACACACACAGAAACACAAACAGTTAAATCACACCCAGACACACACACAGTTAACCCACACCCAGACGCATACAGGCACAGTTTACCCACACCCAGACACACACACATAGTTAAGCCACACCGAGATACCCACAGTTAACCCACACACAGACAGAAACACGCACAGTTAACCCAAATCCAGAGACACACACACACACACACACACACACACACACACACACACACACACACACACACACACACACACACACACACACACACACACACACACACACACACACACACACAGTTAACCCACTTCATGACACACACTGTCAACCAAGAGCCAGACACACACACTCATTTAACCCACACTCAAACACAAATGCACACAGTTAAACCACACCCTGACACAAACACACACACACACAAACACACACACACACACACACACACACACACACACACACACACACACACACACACACACACAACACACAGTTAACCCACACTCAGAAACACACACAATCACACAGTTAACCCATACCCAGAAACACACACAAACACAGTTAACCCACACCCAGACACATACACACAGTTAACCCACACCAAGATACACACAGTCAACCAACGCTCAGACACACACACACAATGTTAACCCATACCCAGACATGCACAAACACACAATTAACCCACACCCAGAAACACACACATACACACACACACACACACACACACAGTTAACCCACACACAGACAAAAACACGCACAGCAAACCCAATTCCAGACATACACACACAGTTAACCCACACCAAGATACACGCAGTCAACCAACGCCCAGACACGCACAAACACACAGTTAACCCACACCCAGGCACATACACACAGATAACCCACACCCAGACACACACATATTGAACCCACACCCAGACACACACACAATTAAACCACACCCAGACAGAAACACGCACACTTAACTCAAATCCAGACACACACAGTCAACCAACACCCAGACACACCCAATTAACCCAGACCCTGACACATACACACTTTTAACACACACCCAGA
Organism: Isurus oxyrinchus; assembly: GCA_026770705.1. Classification (NCBI taxonomy): domain Eukaryota; kingdom Metazoa; phylum Chordata; class Chondrichthyes; order Lamniformes; family Lamnidae; genus Isurus; species Isurus oxyrinchus. Next base: position 25,037,104 of record JANJGN010000017.1, read on the forward strand.
AACACACACACACACAGTTAACCCACACCCAGACACACACACGCAGTTAATCCACACCTAGATACACACATAGTTAACCCATACCCAGACACAGACACAGTTAAGCAACACCCAGACAGAAAAACGCATTTAACCTTAATGCAGACACACACGCACAGTTAACCCACACCCAGAGACACATATACACACAGTAAACCCCTACCAAGACACCCACATACACACAATTAACACACACCCAGACACATTCACACATTGAAATCACACCCAGACAGAAATAGACACACAGTTAACCCACAACAGAAACACACATACAGACAGCTAACCCAAACCAAGACACACACACACAGAGTTAACTGACACACACACACACACACACACACACACAGTTAACCTATACCCAGACAGAAATAGCCACACAGTTAACACAAAGCAGACACACACATACACACAGTTATCCCACACCAAGACACACATACACACAGAGTTAACTGACACAAACACATACAAACTTAACCCATACCCAGACACAGATGCGCACTCAAAACACACAAAGACACACACACACATAGACACACACACACACACATACACACACACACACACAGAGTTAACCCACACCCAGAAACACACACACGCACACACAGTTAACCTACACCCAGAGTCACACACAGTGTCAACTCACACTGAGACACACACCCAGACACACACACAGAGTTAACCTACACCGAGACATAGACAAACAGTTAACCCACACCAAGATACACACAGTCAACCAACGCTCAGACACACACACACACACAATGTTAACACATACCCAGACACGCACAAACACACAGTTAACCCACATCCAGAAACACACACACACACAGACAGTTAACCCATACACAGACAAAAACACGCACAGTGAATCCAATTCCAGACATACACACACAGTTAACCCACACCAAGATACACGCAGTCAACCAACGCCCAGACATGCACAAAAACACAGTTAACCCACACCCAGGCACATACACACAGATAACCCACACCCAGACACACACACATTGAAGCCACACCCAGACACACACACAGTTAACCCACACCCAGACAGAAACACGCACACTTAACTCAAATCCAGACACACACAGTCAACCAACACCCAGACACACCCAATTAACCCAGACCCTGACACATACACACATTTAACACACACCCAGAAACACACACACACACACACAGTTAACCCACACCCAGACACACACATGCAGTTAATCCACACCTAGATACACACACAGTTAACCCATACCCAGACACAGACACAGTTAAGCAACACCCAGACAGAAAAATGCAGTTAACCCTAATGCAGACACACATGCACAGTTAACCCACACCCAGAGACACATATACACACAGTAAACCCCCACCAAGACACCCACATACACACAATTAACACACACCCAGACACATACACTCATTTAACTCACACCCAGACAGAAATAGACACACAGTTAACCCTCAGCAGACACACACATACGCACAGCTAACCCAAACCAAGACACACACACACAGAGTTAACTGACACACACAAACAGTTAACCTACACCCAGACAGAAATAGCCACACAGTTAACACAAAGCAGACACACACATACACACAGTTATCCCACACCAAGACACACATACACACAGAGTTAACCGACCCAAACACATACACAGTTAACCCACACCAAGATACACACAGTCAACCAACGCTCAGACACACACACACAATTTTAACCCATACACAGACATGCACAAACACACAATTAACCCACACCCGGAAACACACACACACACACACAAAAACACACACAGTTAACCCACACACAGACAAAAACACGCACAGTGAACCCAATTCCAGATATACACACACAGTTAACCCACACCAAGATACACGCAGTCAACCAAAGCCCAGACATGCACAAACACACAGTTAACCCACACCCAGGCACATACACACAGATAACCCACACCCAGACACACAGACAGTTAAACCACACCCAGACAGAAACACGCGCACTTAACTCAAATCCAGGCACACACAGTCAACCAACAACCAGACACACCCAAATAACCCAGACCCTCACACATACACATATTTAACCCACACACAGAAACACACACAAACGCAGTTAATCCACACCTAGATACACACACAGTTAACCCATACCCAGACACAGACACAGTTAATCAACACCCAGACAGAAAAATGCAGTTAACCCTAATGCAGACACACACACACAGTTAACCCAAACCCAGAGACACATATACACACAGTAAACCCCCACCAAGACACCCACATACACACAATTAACACACACCCAGTCACATGCACACATTGAACTCATACCCAGACAGAAATAGACACACAGTTAACCCACAGCAGACACAAACACACACATACACACAGCTAACCCAAACCAAGACAGACACACACAGAGTTAACTGACACACACACACACACCCAGACACACACACACAGAGTTAACCTCCACCCAGAAAGAAATAGCCACACAGTTAACACAAAGCAGACACACACATACACACAGTTATCCCACACCAAGACACACATACACACTGAGTTTACCGACACACACACATACACAGTTAACCCATACCCAGACACACATGCGCAGTCAAAACACACAAAGACACACACACACATATACACACACACACACACACAGTGAACCAACACCCAGACATACACACAGTTAACCTACACCCAGACATGCACAAACAAACAGTTAACCCACATACACACAGATAACCCACACCCAGACACACACACAGTGAATCCACACCCAGACACACACACAGTATACCCACACCCAGACAGAAACACGCACACTTAACCCAAATCCAGACACACATAGTCAACCAACACACAGACACACACACAATTAACCCACACCCTGACACATACACACAGTTAACCCACACCCAGAAACACACACGCACACAGTTAACCCACACCCAGACACACACACACAGTTAACCCACACCTAGACAGACACACACACAGTTAACCCACACCCAGACACATACACAGTTAAGCAACACCCAGACAGAAAAATGCACTGTTATCCCAAATGCAGAGAGACACGTACAGTTAACCCACACCCAGAGACACATATACACACAGTTATCCCCAACCAAGACACACACATACACACAGTCAACCAACACCCAGACACACCCAATTAACCCAGACCTTGACACATACACACAGTTAACCCACACCCAGACACACACACGCAGTTAATCCACACCTAGATAAACACACAGTTAACCCATACCCAGACACAGACACAGTTAAGCAACACCCAGACAGAAAAACGCAGTTAACCCTAATGCAGACACACACGCACAGTTAACCCACACCCAGAGACACATATACACACAGTAAACCCCCACCAAGACACCCACATACACACAATTAACACACACCCTGACACATACACACATTTAACTCACACCCAGACAGAAATAGACACACAGTTAACCCTTAGCAGTCACACACATACACACAGCTAACCCAAACCAAGACACACACACACAGAGTTAACTGACACACACACAGTTAACCTACACCCAGACAGAAATAGCCACACAGTTAACACAAAGCAGACACACACATACACACAGTTATCCCACACCAAGACACACACACACACAGAGTTAACCGACACAAACACATACACAGTTAACCCACACCAAGATACACACAGTCAACCAACGCTCAGACACACACACACAATGTTAACCCATACCCAGACATGCACAAACACACAATTAACCCACACCCAGAAACACACACATACACACACACACACACACACAGTTAACCCACACACAGACAAAAACACGCACAGCAAACCCAATTCCAGACATACACACACAGTTAACCCACACCAAGATACACGCAGTCAACCAACGCCCAGACACGCACAAACACACAGTTAACCCACACCCAGGCACATACACACAGATAACCCACACCCAGACACACACATATTGAACCCACACCCAGACACACACACAATTAAACCACACCCAGACAGAAACACGCACACTTAACTCAAATCCAGACACACACAGTCAACCAACACCCAGACACACCCAAATAACCCAGACCCTCACACATACACACATTTAACCCACACACAGAAACACACACACATGCAGTTAATCCACACCTAGATAGACACACAGTTAACCCATACCCAGACACAGACACAGTTAATCAACACCCAGACAGAAAAATGCAGTTAACCCTAATGCAGACACACACGCACAGTTAACCCAAACCCAGAGACACATATACACACAGTAAACCCCCACCAAGACACCCACATACACACAATTAACACACACCCAGACACATTCACACATTGAACTCACACACAGACAGAAATAGACACACAGTTCACCCACAGCAGACACACACATACACACAGCTAACCCAAACCAAGACACACACACACAGAGTTAACTTACACACACACACACACCCAGACACACACACACACAGTTAACCTACACCCAGAAAGAAATAGCCACACAGTTAACACAAAGCAGACACACACATACACACAGTTATCCCACACCAAGACACACATACACACAGAGTTAACCGACACACACACATACACAGTTAACCCATACCCAGACACACATGCGCAGTCAAAACACACAAAGACACACACACACATACACACACACACACACACACACACACACACACAGTTAACCCACACCCAGAAACACACACACGCACACACAGTTAACCTACACCCAGAGACACACACAGTGTCAACTCACACTGAGACACACACCCAGACACACACACAGAGTTAACCTACACCCATACATACACACACAGTTAACCCACACCGAGACATAGACAAACAGTTAACCCACACCAAGATACACACAGTCAACCAACGCTCAGACACACACACACAAAGTTAACCCATACCCAGACACGCACAAACACACAGTTAACCCACACCTGGAAACACACACACACACACACACACACACACACACACACATACACATACACACACACACAGTTAACCCACACCCAGACACACACATAGTTAACCCACACACAGACAAAAACACGCACAGTTAACCCAAATCCAGACATACACACACAGTTAACCCACACCGAGACATAGACAAACAGTTAATCCACACAAAGATACATACAGTCAAACAACGCTCAGACACACCCACACACAGTTAACCCACACCCAGAAACAGACAAACACACACACACACACACACACACACACACACACACACACACACACACACACACACACACACACACACACACACACACACACACACACACACACAGTTAACCCAAATCCAGACACACACAGTCAACCAACACACACACACACACAAAATTAACCCAGACCCTGACACATACACACACAGTTAACCCACACCCAGAAAAACACACACACAAACACAGAGTTAACCCACACCCAGACACACACACACAGTTAACCCACACCTAGATACGCACACAGTTAACCCATACCCAGACACGCACACCATTAAGCAACACCCAGGCAGAAAAACGCAGTTAACACAAATGTAGACACACATGCACACAGTTAACCCACACCCAGACACACCCACAGTGAACCCACACCCAGAGACACATATACAAACAGATAATCCACACCAAGACACACATACACAGAGATAATCCACACCAAGACACACATACACACAGTTAACCCACACCCAGACACATACACACATTTAACCCACACCCAGACAGAAATAGATACAAAGTTAACCCACAGCAGACACACACATGCACACAATGAACCCACACCAAGACACACAAACACAGAGTTAACCGACACACACACACAGTTAACCCACAGCCAGACAGAAATAGACACACAGTTAACCCACAGCAGACACACACTTACACACAGTTAACCCACACCAAGACACACATACACAGAGTTAACCGACACACACACACACAAACAGTTAACCCACACACAGACAAACACACGCAGTCAAGATACACAAAGACATACACACACACACACACACACACACACACACACACACACACACACACACACACACACACACACACACACACACACACACACACACACACACAGTTAATCCATATCCAGAGACACACACAGTGTCAACTGACACCCAGACACACACAAGCACACACGCAGATTTAACCCACACCCAGAAACACACATACAGCTAACCGACACCCAGACACACACACACTGTTAACCCACACCCAGACACACACACACCGTTAACCCACACCTAGACAGACATACACACAGTTAACCCACACCCATATACCCACAGAGAGACAACATACACACAGGAACACAAACAAACGCAGAACCAACACCCAGACACACATATAAACAGTCAACCCATATGCAGGCAGACAAACACAGTCAAGACACACACAGAAACACAAACAGTTAAATCACACCCAGACACACACACAGTTAACCCACACCCAGACACATACAGGCACAGTTTACCCACACCCAGACACACACACATAGTTAAGCCACACCGAGATACCCACAGTTAACCCACACACAGACAGAAACACGCACAGTTAACCCAAATCCAGACACACACACACACACACACACACACACACACACACACACACACACACACACACACACACACACACACACACACACACACACACACACACACACACACACACACACACAGTTAACCCACTTCATGACACACACTGTCAACCAAGAGCCAGACACACACACTCATTTAACCCACACTCAAACACAAATGCACACAGTTAAACCACACCCTGACACAAACACACACACACACAAACACACACACACACACACACACACACACACACACACACACACACACACACACACACACACAACACACAGTTAACCCACACTCAGAAACACACACAATCACACAGTTAACCCATACCCAGAAACACACACAAACACAGTTAACCCACACCCAGACACATACACACAGTTAACCCACACCAAGATACACACAGTCAACCAACGCTCAGACACACACACACAATGTTAACCCATACCCAGACATGCACAAACACACAATTAACCCACACCCAGAAACACACACATACACACACACACACACACACACAGTTAACCCACACACAGACAAAAACACGCACAGCAAACCCAATTCCAGACATACACACACAGTTAACCCACACCAAGATACACGCAGTCAACCAACGCCCAGACACGCACAAACACACAGTTAACCCACACCCAGGCACATACACACAGATAACCCACACCCAGACACACACATATTGAACCCACACCCAGACACACACACAATTAAACCACACCCAGACAGAAACACGCACACTTAACTCAAATCCAGACACACACAGTCAACCAACACCCAGACACACCCAATTAACCCAGACCCTGACACATACACACTTTTAACACACACCCAGAAACACACACACACACAGTTAACCCACACCCAGACACACACACGCAGTTAATCCACACCTAGATACACACATAGTTAACCCATACCCAGACACAGACACAGTTAAGCAACACCCAGACAGAAAAACGCATTTAACCCTAATGCAGACACACACGCACAGTTAACCCACACCCAGAGACACATATACACACAGTAAACCCCTACCAAGACACCCACATACACACAATTAACACACACCCAGACACATTCACACATTGAAATCACACCCAGACAGAAATAGACACACAGTTAACCCACAGCAGAAACACACATACAGACAGCTAACCCAAACCAAGACACACACACACAGAGTTAACTGACACACACACACACACACACACACACACAGTTAACCTATACCCAGACAGAAATAGCCACACAGTTAACACAAAGCAGACACACACATACACACAGTTATCCCACACCAAGACACACATACACACAGAGTTAACTGACACAAACACATACAAACTTAACCCATACCCAGACACAGATGCGCACTCAAAACACACAAAGACACACACACACATAGACACACACACACACATACACACACACACACACAGAGTTAACCCACACCCAGAAACACACACACGCACACACAGTTAACCTACACCCAGAGACACACACAGTGTCAACTCACACTGAGACACACACCCAGACACACACACAGAGTTAACCTACACCGAGACATAGACAAACAGTTAACCCACACCAAGATACACACAGTCAACCAACGCTCAGACACACACACACAATGTTAACCCATACCCAGACACGCACAAACACACAGTTAACCCACACCCAGAAACACACACACACACACACACACACACACGCAGTTAACCCACACACAGACAAAAACACGCACAGTGAACCCAATTCCACACATACACACACAGTTAACCCACACCAAGATACACACAGTCAACCAACGCTCAGACACACACACACACACAATGTTAACACATACCCAGACACGCACAAACACACAGTTAACCCACATCCAGAAACACACACACACACAGACAGTTAACCCATACACAGACAAAAACACGCACAGTGAATCCAATTCCAGACATACACACACAGTTAACCCACACCAAGATACACGCAGTCAACCAACGCCCAGACATGCACAAAAACACAGTTAACCCACACCCAGGCACATACACACAGATAACCCACACCCAGACACACACACATTGAAGCCACACCCAGACACACACACAGTTAACCCACACCCAGACAGAAACACGCACACTTAACTCAAATCCAGACACACACAGTCAACCAACACCCAGACACACCCAATTAACCCAGACCCTGACACATACACACATTTAACACACACCCAGAAACACACACACACACACACAGTTAACCCACACCCAGACACACACATGCAGTTAATCCACACCTAGATACACACACAGTTAACCCATACCCAGACACAGACACAGTTAAGCAACACCCAGACAGAAAAATGCAGTTAACCCTAATGCAGACACACATGCACAGTTAACCCACACCCAGAGACACATATACACACAGTAAACCCCCACCAAGACACCCACATACACACAATTAACACACACCCAGACACATACACTCATTTAACTCACACCCAGACAGAAATAGACACACAGTTAACCCTCAGCAGACACACACATACGCACAGCTAACCCAAACCAAGACACACACACACAGAGTTAACTGACACACACAAACAGTTAACCTACACCCAGACAGAAATAGCCACACAGTTAACACAAAGCAGACACACACATACACACAGTTATCCCACACCAAGACACACATACACACAGAGTTAACCGACCCAAACACATACACAGTTAACCCACACCAAGATACACACAGTCAACCAACGCTCAGACACACACACACAATTTTAACCCATACACAGACATGCACAAACACACAATTAACCCACACCCGGAAACACACACACACACACACAAAAACACACACAGTTAACCCACACACAGACAAAAACACGCACAGTGAACCCAATTCCAGATATACACACACAGTTAACCCACACCAAGATACACGCAGTCAACCAAAGCCCAGACATGCACAAACACACAGTTAACCCACACCCAGGCACATACACACAGATAACCCACACCCAGACACACAGACAGTTAAACCACACCCAGACAGAAACACGCGCACTTAACTCAAATCCAGGCACACACAGTCAACCAACAACCAGACACACCCAAATAACCCAGACCCTCACACATACACATATTTAACCCACACACAGAAACACACACAAACGCAGTTAATCCACACCTAGATACACACACAGTTAACCCATACCCAGACACAGACACAGTTAATCAACACCCAGACAGAAAAATGCAGTTAACCCTAATGCAGACACACACACACAGTTAACCCAAACCCAGAGACACATATACACACAGTAAACCCCCACCAAGACACCCACATACACACAATTAACACACACCCAGTCACATGCACACATTGAACTCATACCCAGACAGAAATAGACACACAGTTAACCCACAGCAGACACAAACACACACATACACACAGCTAACCCAAACCAAGACAGACACACACAGAGTTAACTGACACACACACACACACCCAGACACACACACACAGAGTTAACCTCCACCCAGAAAGAAATAGCCACACAGTTAACACAAAGCAGACACACACATACACACAGTTATCCCACACCAAGACACACATACACACTGAGTTTACCGACACACACACATACACAGTTAACCCATACCCAGACACACATGCGCAGTCAAAACACACAAAGACACACACACACATATACACACACACACACACACAGTGAACCAACACCCAGACATACACACAGTTAACCTACACCCAGACATGCACAAACAAACAGTTAACCCACATACACACAGATAACCCACACCCAGACACACACACAGTGAATCCACACCCAGACACACACACAGTATACCCACACCCAGACAGAAACACGCACACTTAACCCAAATCCAGACACACATAGTCAACCAACACACAGACACACACACAATTAACCCACACCCTGACACATACACACAGTTAACCCACACCCAGAAACACACACGCACACAGTTAACCCACACCCAGACACACACACACAGTTAACCCACACCTAGACAGACACACACACAGTTAACCCACACCCAGACACATACACAGTTAAGCAACACCCAGACAGAAAAATGCACTGTTATCCCAAATGCAGAGAGACACGTACAGTTAACCCACACCCAGAGACACATATACACACAGTTATCCCCAACCAAGACACACACATACACACAGTCAACCAACACCCAGACACACCCAATTAACCCAGACCTTGACACATACACACAGTTAACCCACACCCAGACACACACACGCAGTTAATCCACACCTAGATAAACACACAGTTAACCCATACCCAGACACAGACACAGTTAAGCAACACCCAGACAGAAAAACGCAGTTAACCCTAATGCAGACACACACGCACAGTTAACCCACACCCAGAGACACATATACACACAGTAAACCCCCACCAAGACACCCACATACACACAATTAACACACACCCTGACACATACACACATTTAACTCACACCCAGACAGAAATAGACACACAGTTAACCCTTAGCAGTCACACACATACACACAGCTAACCCAAACCAAGACACACACACACAGAGTTAACTGACACACACACAGTTAACCTACACCCAGACAGAAATAGCCACACAGTTAACACAAAGCAGACACACACATACACACAGTTATCCCACACCAAGACACACACACACACAGAGTTAACCGACACAAACACATACACAGTTAACCCACACCAAGATACACACAGTCAACCAACGCTCAGACACACACACACAATGTTAACCCATACCCAGACATGCACAAACACACAACTAACCCACACCCAGAAACACACACATACACACACACACACACACACAGTTAACCCACACACAGACAAAAACACGCACAGCAAACCCAATTCCAGACATACACACACAGTTAACCCACACCAAGATACACGCAGTCAACCAACGCCCAGACACGCACAAACACACAGTTAACCCACACCCAGGCACATACACACAGATAACCCACACCCAGACACACACATATTGAACCCACACCCAGACACACACACAATTAAACCACACCCAGACAGAAACACGCACACTTAACTCAAATCCAGACACACACAGTCAACCAACACCCAGACACACCCAAATAACCCAGACCCTCACACATACACACATTTAACCCACACACAGAAACACACACACATGCAGTTAATCCACACCTAGATAGACACACAGTTAACCCATACCCAGACACAGACACAGTTAATCAACACCCAGACAGAAAAATGCAGTTAACCCTAATGCAGACACACACGCACAGTTAACCCAAACCCAGAGACACATATACACACAGTAAACCCCCACCAAGACACCCACATACACACAATTAACACACACCCAGACACATTCACACATTGAACTCACACACAGACAGAAATAGACACACAGTTCACCCACAGCAGACACACACATACACACAGCTAACCCAAACCAAGACACACACACACAGAGTTAACTTACACACACACACACACCCAGACACACACACACACAGTTAACCTACACCCAGAAAGAAATAGCCACACAGTTAACACAAAGCAGACACACACATACACACAGTTATCCCACACCAAGACACACATACACACAGAGTTAACCGACACACACACATACACAGTTAACCCATACCCAGACACACATGCGCAGTCAAAACACACAAAGACACACACACACATACACACACACACACACACACACACACACACACAGTTAACCCACACCCAGAAACACACACACGCACACACAGTTAACCTACACCCAGAGACACACACAGTGTCAACTCACACTGAGACACACACCCAGACACACACACAGAGTTAACCTACACCCATACATACACACACAGTTAACCCACACCGAGACATAGACAAACAGTTAACCCACACCAAGATACACACAGTCAACCAACGCTCAGACACACACACACAAAGTTAACCCATACCCAGACACGCACAAACACACAGTTAACCCACACCTGGAAACACACACACATACACACACACACACACACACACACACACACACATACACATACACACACACACAGTTAACCCACACCCAGACACACACATAGTTAACCCACACACAGACAAAGACACGCACAGTTAACCCAAATCCAGACATACACACACAGTTAACCCACACCGAGACATAGACAAACAGTTAATCCACACAAAGATACATACAGTCAAACAACGCTCAGACACACCCACACACAGTTAACCCACACCCAGAAACAGACAAACACACACACACACACACACACACACACACACACACACACACACACACACACACACACACACACACACACACACACACACACACACACACACACACACACACACAGTTAACCCAAATCCAGACACACACAGTCAACCAACACACACACACACACAAAATTAACCCAGACCCTGACACATACACACACAGTTAACCCACACCCAGAAAAACACACACACAAACACAGAGTTAACCCACACCCAGACACACACACACAGTTAACCCACACCTAGATACGCACACAGTTAACCCATACCCAGACACGCACACCATTAAGCAACACCCAGGCAGAAAAACGCAGTTAACACAAATGTAGACACACATGCACACAGTTAACCCACACCCAGACACACCCACAGTGAACCCACACCCAGAGACACATATACAAACAGATAATCCACACCAAGACACACATACACAGAGATAATCCACACCAAGACACACATACACACAGTTAACCCACACCCAGACACATACACACATTTAACCCACACCCAGACAGAAATAGATACAAAGTTAACCCACAGCAGACACACACATGCACACAATGAACCCACACCAAGACACACAAACACAGAGTTAACCGACACACACACACAGTTAACCCACAGCCAGACAGAAATAGACACACAGTTAACCCACAGCAGACACACACTTACACACAGTTAACCCACACCAAGACACACATACACAGAGTTAACCGACACACACACACACAAACAGTTAACCCACACACAGACAAACACACGCAGTCAAGATACACAAAGACATACACACACACACACACACACACACACACACACACACACACACACACACACACACACACACACACACACACACACACACACACACACACACACACACACACACACACACAGTTAATCCATATCCAGAGACACACACAGTGTCAACTGACACCCAGACACACACAAGCACACACGCAGATTTAACCCACACCCAGAAACACACATACAGCTAACCGACACCCAGACACACACACACTGTTAACCCACACCCAGACACACACACACCGTTAACCCACACCTAGACAGACATACACACAGTTAACCCACACCCATATACCCACAGAGAGACAACATACACACAGGAACACAAACAAACGCAGAACCAACACCCAGACACACATATAAACAGTCAACCCATATGCAGGCAGACAAACACAGTCAAGACACACACAGAAACACAAACAGTTAAATCACACCCAGACACACACACAGTTAACCCACACCCAGACACATACAGGCACAGTTTACCCACACCCAGACACACACACATAGTTAAGCCACACCGAGATACCCACAGTTAACCCACACACAGACAGAAACACGCACAGTTAACCCAAATCCAGAGACACACACACACACACACACACACACACACACACACACACACACACACACACACACACACACACACACAGTTAACCCACTTCATGACACACACTGTCAACCAAGAGCCAGACACACACACTCATTTAACCCACACTCAAACACAAATGCACACAGTTAAACCACACCCTGACACAAACACACACACACACAAACACACACACACACACACACACACACACACACACACACACACACACACACACACACACACACACACAACACACAGTTAACCCACACTCAGAAACACACACAATCACACAGTTAACCCATACCCAGAAACACACACAAACACAGTTAACCCACACCCAGACACATACACACAGTTAACCCACACCAAGATACACACAGTCAACCAACGCTCAGACACACACACACAATGTTAACCCATACCCAGACATGCACAAACACACAATTAACCCACACCCAGAAACACACACATACACACACACACACACACACACAGTTAACCCACACACAGACAAAAACACGCACAGCAAACCCAATTCCAGACATACACACACAGTTAACCCACACCAAGATACACGCAGTCAACCAACGCCCAGACACGCACAAACACACAGTTAACCCACACCCAGGCACATACACACAGATAACCCACACCCAGACACACACATATTGAACCCACACCCAGACACACACACAATTAAACCACACCCAGACAGAAACACGCACACTTAACTCAAATCCAGACACACACAGTCAACCAACACCCAGACACACCCAATTAACCCAGACCCTGACACATACACACTTTTAACACACACCCAGAAACACACACACACACAGTTAACCCACACCCAGACACACACACGCAGTTAATCCACACCTAGATACACACATAGTTAACCCATACCCAGACACAGACACAGTTAAGCAACACCCAGACAGAAAAACGCATTTAACCCTAATGCAGACACACACGCACAGTTAACCCACACCCAGAGACACATATACACACAGTAAACCCCTACCAAGACACCCACATACACACAATTAACACACACCCAGACACATTCACACATTGAAATCACACCCAGACAGAAATAGACACACAGTTAACCCACAGCAGAAACACACATACAGACAGCTAACCCAAACCAAGACACACACACACAGAGTTAACTGACACACACACACACACACACACACACACAGTTAACCTATACCCAGACAGAAATAGCCACACAGTTAACACAAAGCAGACACACACATACACACAGTTATCCCACACCAAGACACACATACACACAGAGTTAACTGACACAAACACATACAAACTTAACCCATACCCAGACACAGATGCGCACTCAAAACACACAAAGACACACACACACATAGACACACACACACACATACACACACACACACACAGAGTTAACCCACACCCAGAAACACACACACGCACACACAGTTAACCTACACCCAGAGACACACACAGTGTCAACTCACACTGAGACACACACCCAGACACACACACAGAGTTAACCTACACCGAGACATAGACAAACAGTTAACCCACACCAAGATACACACAGTCAACCAACGCTCAGACACACACACACAATGTTAACCCATACCCAGACACGCACAAACACACAGTTAACCCACACCCAGAAACACACACACACACACACACACACACACGCAGTTAACCCACACACAGACAAAAACACGCACAGTGAACCCAATTCCACACATACACACACAGTTAACCCACACCAAGATACACGCAGTCAACCAACGCCCAGACACGCACAAACACACAGTTAACCCACACCCAGGCACATACACACAGATAACCCACACCCAGACACACACGTTTTGAACCCACACTCAGATACACAGACAGTTAACCCACACCCAGACAGAAACACGCACACTTAACTCAAATCCAGACACACACAGTCAACCAACACCCAGACATACCCAATTAACCCAGACCCTGACACATACACACATTTAACCCACACACAGAAACACACACACACACAGTTAACCCACAGCCAGACACACACGCAGTTAATCCACACCTAGATACACACACAGTTAACCCATACCCAGACACAGACACAGTTAAGCAACACCCAGACAGAAAAACGCAGTTAACCCTAATGCAGACACACACGCACAGTTAATCCACACCCAGAGACACATATACACACAGTAATCCCCCACCAAGACACCCATATACACACAATTAACACACACCCAGACACATACACACATTGAACTCACACCCAGACAGAAATAGACACACAGTTAACCCACAGCAGACACAAACGTACACACAGCTAACCCAAACCAAGACACACACACACAGAGTTAACTGACACACACACACAGTTAACCTACACCCAGACAGAAATAGCCACACAGTTAACACAAAGCAGACACACACATACACACAGTTATCCCACACCAAGACACACATACACACAGAGTTAACCGACATAAACATATACACAGTTAACGCATACCCAGAAACACATGCGCAGTCAAAACACACAAAGACACACACACGCATACACACACACACACACACACACACACACACAAACACACAGTTAACCCACACCCAGAAACACACACATGCACACACAGTTAACCTACACCCAGTGACACACACAGTGTCAACTCACACCGAGACACACACCCAGACACAAACACAGAGTTAACCTACACCCAGACATACACACAGTTAACCCACACCGAGACATAGACAAACAGTTAACCCACACCAAGATACACACAGTCAACCAATGCTCAGACACACACACACACACAATGTTAACACATACCCAGACACGCACAAACACACAGTTAACCCACACCCAGAAACGCACACACACACACAGACAGTTAACCCATACACAGACAAAAACACGCACAGTGAATCCAATTCCAGACATACACACACAGTTAACCCACACCAAGATACACGCAGTCAACCAATGCCCAGAAGTGCACAAAAACACAGTTAACCCACACCCAGGCACATACACACAGATAACCCACACCCAGACACACACACATTGAAGCCACACCCAGACACACACACAGTTAACCCACACCCAGACAGAAACACGCACACTTAACTCAAATCCAGACACACACAGTCAACCAACACCCAGACACACCCAATTAACCCAGACCCTGACACATACACACATTTAACACACACCCAGAAACACACACACACACACAGTTAACCCACACCCAGACACACACATGCAGTTAATCCACACCTAGATACACACACAGTTAACCCATACCCAGACACAGACACAGTTAAGCAACACCCAGACAGAAAAATGCAGTTAACCCTAATGCAGACACACATGCGCAGTTAACGCACACCCAGAGACACATATACACACAGTAAACCCCCACCAAGACACCCACATACACACAATTAACACACACCCAGACACATACACTCATTTAACTCACACCCAGACAGAAATAGACACACAGTTAACCCTCAGCAGACACACACATACACACAGCTAACCCAAACCAAGACACACACACACAGAGTTAACTGACACACACAAACAGTTAACCTACACCCAGACAGAAATAGCCACACAGTTAACACAAAGCAGACACACACATACACACAGTTATCCCACACCAAGACACACATACACACAGAGTTAACCGACCCAAACACATACACAGTTAACCCACACCAAGATACACACAGTCAACCAACGCTCAGACACACACACACAATTTTAACCCACACACAGACATGCACAAACACACAATTAACCCACACCCGGAAACACACACACACACACACAAAAACACACACAGTTAACCCACACACAGACAAAAACACGCACAGTGAACCCAATTCCAGATATACACACACAGTTAACCCACACCAAGATACACGCAGTCAACCAAAGCCCAGACATGCACAAACACACAGTTAACCCACACCCAGGCACATACACACAGATAACCCACACCCAGACACACAGACAGTTAAACCACACCCAGACAGAAACACGCGCACTTAACTCAAATCCAGGCACACACAGTCAACCAACAACCAGACACACCCAAATAACCCAGACCCTCACACATACACATATTTAACCCACACACAGAAACACACACAAACGCAGTTAATCCACACCTAGATACACACACAGTTAACCCATACCCAGACACAGACACAGTTAATCAACACCCAGACAGAAAAACGCAGTTAACCCTAATGCAGACACACACACACAGTTAACCCAAACCCATAGACACATATACACACAGTAAACCCCCACCAAGACACCCACATACACACAATTAACACACACCCAGTCACATACACACATTGAACTCATACCCAGACAGAAATAGACACACAGTTAACCCACAGCAGACACAAACACACACATACACACAGCTAACCCAAACCAAGACAGACACACACAGAGTTAACTGACACACACACACACACCCAGACACACACACACAGAGTTAACCTCCACCCAGAAAGAAATAGCCACACAGTTAACACAAAGCAGACACACACATACACACAGTTATCCCACACCAAGACACACATACACACTGAGTTTACCGACACACACACATACACAGTTAACCCATACCCAGACACACATGCGCAGTCAAAACACACAAAGACACACACACACATACACACACACACACACACAGTGAACCAACACCCAGACATACACACAGTTAACCTACACCCAGACATGCACAAACAAACAGTTAACCCACATACACACAGATAACCCACACCCAGACACACACACAGTGAATCCACACCCAGACACACACACAGTATACCCACACCCAGACAGAAACACGCACACTTAACCCAAATCCAGACACACACAGTCAACCAACACACAGACACACACACAATTAACCCACACCCTGACACATACACACAGTTAACCCACACCCAGAAACACACACGCACACAGTTAACCCACACCCAGACACACACACACAGTTAACCCACACCTAGACAGACACACACACAGTTAAACCACACCCAGACACATACACAGTTAAGCAACACCCAGACAGAAAAATGCACTGTTATCCCAAATGCAGAGAGACACGTACAGTTAACCCACACCCAGAGACACATATACACACAGTTATCCCCAACCAAGACACACACATACACACAGTCAACCAACACCCAGACACACCCAATTAACCCAGACCTTGACACATACACACAGTTAACCCACACCCAGACACACACACGCAGTTAATCCACACCTAGATAAACACACAGTTAACCCATACCCAGACACAGACACAGTTAAGCAACACCCAGACAGAAAAACGCAGTTAACCCTAATGCAGACACACACACACAGTTAACCCACACCCAGAGACACATATACACACAGTAAACCCCCACCAAGACACCCACATACACACAATTAACACACACCCTGACACATACACACATTTAACTCACACCCAGACAGAAATAGACACACAGTTAACCCTTAGCAGTCACACACATACACACAGCTAACCCAAACCAAGACACACACACACAGAGTTAACTGACACACACACAGTTAACCTACACCCAGACAGAAATAGCCACACAGTTAACACAAAGCAGACACACACATACACACAGTTATCCCACACCAAGACACACACACACACACAGAGTTAACCGACACAAACACATACACAGTTAACCCACACCAAGATACACACAGTCAACCAACGCTCAGACACACACACACAATGTTAACCCATACCCAGACATGCACAAACACACAATTAACCCACACCCAGAAACACACACATACACACACACACACACACACACACAGTTAACCCACACACAGACAAAAACACGCACAGCAAACCCAATTCCAGACATACACACACAGTTAACCCACACCAAGATACACGCAGTCAACCAACGCCCAGACACGCACAAACACACAGTTAACCCACACCCAGGCACATACACACAGATAACCCACACCCAGACACACACATATTGAACCCACACCCAGACACACACACAATTAAACCACACCCAGACAGAAACACGCACACTTAACTCAAATCCAGACACACACAGTCAACCAACACCCAGACACACCCAAATAACCCAGACCCTCACACATACACACATTTAACCCACACACAGAAACACACACACATGCAGTTAATCCACACCTAGATAGACACACAGTTAACCCATACCCAGACACAGACACAGTTAATCAACACCCAGACAGAAAAATGCAGTTAACCCTAATGCAGACACACACGCACAGTTAACCCAAACCCAGAGACACATATACACACAGTAAACCCCCACCAAGACACCCACATACACACAATTAACACACACCCAGACACATTCACACATTGAACTCACACACAGACAGAAATAGACACACAGTTCACCCACAGCAGACACACACATACACACAGCTAACCCAAACCAAGACACACACACACAGAGTTAACTTACACACACACACACACCCAGACACACACACACACAGTTAACCTACACCCAGAAAGAAATAGCCACACAGTTAACACAAAGCAGACACACACATACACACAGTTATCCCACACCAAGACACACATACACACAGAGTTAACCGACACACACACATACACAGTTAACCCATACCCAGACACACATGCGCAGTCAAAACACACAAAGACACACACACACATACACACACACACACACACACACACACACACACAGTTAACCCACACCCAGAAACACACACACGCACACACAGTTAACCTACACCCAGAGACACACACAGTGTCAACTCACACTGAGACACACACCCAGACACACACACAGAGTTAACCTACACCCATACATACACACACAGTTAACCCACACCGAGACATAGACAAACAGTTAACCCACACCAAGATACACACAGTCAACCAACGCTCAGACACACACACACAAAGTTAACCCATACCCAGACACGCACAAACACACAGTTAACCCACACCTGGAAACACACACACATACACACACACACACACACACACACACACACACATACACATACACACACACACAGTTAACCCACACCCAGACACACACATAGTTAACCCACACACAGACAAAAACACGCACAGTTAACCCAAATCCAGACATACACACACAGTTAACCCACACCGAGACATAGACAAACAGTTAATCCACACAAAGATACATACAGTCAAACAACGCTCAGACACACCCACACACAGTTAACCCACACCCAGAAACAGACAAACACACACACACACACACACACACACACACACACACACACACACACACACACACACACACACACACACACACACACACACACACACACAGTTAACCCAAATCCAGACACACACAGTCAACCAACACACACACACACACAAAATTAACCCAGACCCTGACACATACACACACAGTTAACCCACACCCAGAAAAACACACACACAAACACAGAGTTAACCCACACCCAGACACACACACACAGTTAACCCACACCTAGATACGCACACAGTTAACCCATACCCAGACACGCACACCATTAAGCAACACCCAGGCAGAAAAACGCAGTTAACACAAATGTAGACACACATGCACACAGTTAACCCACACCCAGACACACCCACAGTGAACCCACACCCAGAGACACATATACAAACAGATAATCCACACCAAGACACACATACACAGAGATAATCCACACCAAGACACACATACACACAGTTAACCCACACCCAGACACATACACACATTTAACCCACACCCAGACAGAAATAGATACAAAGTTAACCCACAGCAGACACACACATGCACACAATGAACCCACACCAAGACACACAAACACAGAGTTAACCGACACACACACACAGTTAACCCACAGCCAGACAGAAATAGACACACAGTTAACCCACAGCAGACACACACTTACACACAGTTAACCCACACCAAGACACACATACACAGAGTTAACCGACACACACACACACAAACAGTTAACCCACACACAGACAAACACACGCAGTCAAGATACACAAAGACATACACACACACACACACACACACACACACACACACACACACACACACACACACACACACACACACACACACACACACACACACACACACACACACACAGTTAATCCATATCCAGAGACACACACAGTGTCAACTGACACCCAGACACACACAAGCACACACGCAGATTTAACCCACACCCAGAAACACACATACAGCTAACCGACACCCAGACACACACACACTGTTAACCCACACCCAGACACACACACACCGTTAACCCACACCTAGACAGACATACACACAGTTAACCCACACCCATATACCCACAGAGAGACAACATACACACAGGAACACAAACAAACGCAGAACCAACACCCAGACACACATATAAACAGTCAACCCATATGCAGGCAGACAAACACAGTCAAGACACACACAGAAACACAAACAGTTAAATCACACCCAGACACACACACAGTTAACCCACACCCAGACACATACAGGCACAGTTTACCCACACCCAGACACACACACATAGTTAAGCCACACCGAGATACCCACAGTTAACCCACACACAGACAGAAACACGCACAGTTAACCCAAATCCAGAGACACACACACACACACACACACACACACACACACACACACACACACACACACACACACACACACACACACACACACACACACACACACACAGTTAACCCACTTCATGACACACACTGTCAACCAAGAGCCAGACACACACACTCATTTAACCCACACTCAAACACAAATGCACACAGTTAAACCACACCCTGACACAAACACACACACACACAAACACACACACACACACACACACACACACACACACACACACACACACACACACACACACACACACACACACACAACACACAGTTAACCCACACTCAGAAACACACACAATCACACAGTTAACCCATACCCAGAAACACACACAAACACAGTTAACCCACACCCAGACACATACACACAGTTAACCCACACCAAGATACACACAGTCAACCAACGCTCAGACACACACACACAATGTTAACCCATACCCAGACATGCACAAACACACAATTAACCCACACCCAGAAACACACACATACACACACACACACACACACACAGTTAACCCACACACAGACAAAAACACGCACAGCAAACCCAATTCCAGACATACACACACAGTTAACCCACACCAAGATACACGCAGTCAACCAACGCCCAGACACGCACAAACACACAGTTAACCCACACCCAGGCACATACACACAGATAACCCACACCCAGACACACACATATTGAACCCACACCCAGACACACACACAATTAAACCACACCCAGACAGAAACACGCACACTTAACTCAAATCCAGACACACACAGTCAACCAACACCCAGACACACCCAATTAACCCAGACCCTGACACATACACACTTTTAACACACACCCAGAAACACACACACACACAGTTAACCCACACCCAGACACACACACGCAGTTAATCCACACCTAGATACACACATAGTTAACCCATACCCAGACACAGACACAGTTAAGCAACACCCAGACAGAAAAACGCATTTAACCCTAATGCAGACACACACGCACAGTTAACCCACACCCAGAGACACATATACACACAGTAAACCCCTACCAAGACACCCACATACACACAATTAACACACACCCAGACACATTCACACATTGAAATCACACCCAGACAGAAATAGACACACAGTTAACCCACAGCAGAAACACACATACAGACAGCTAACCCAAACCAAGACACACACACACAGAGTTAACTGACACACACACACACACACACACACACACACAGTTAACCTATACCCAGACAGAAATAGCCACACAGTTAACACAAAGCAGACACACACATACACACAGTTATCCCACACCAAGACACACATACACACAGAGTTAACTGACACAAACACATACAAACTTAACCCATACCCAGACACAGATGCGCACTCAAAACACACAAAGACACACACACACATAGACACACACACACACATACACACACACACACACAGAGTTAACCCACACCCAGAAACACACACACGCACACACAGTTAACCTACACCCAGAGACACACACAGTGTCAACTCACACTGAGACACACACCCAGACACACACACAGAGTTAACCTACACCGAGACATAGACAAACAGTTAACCCACACCAAGATACACACAGTCAACCAACGCTCAGACACACACACACAATGTTAACCCATACCCAGACACGCACAAACACACAGTTAACCCACACCCAGAAACACACACACACACACACACACACACGCAGTTAACCCACACACAGACAAAAACACGCACAGTGAACCCAATTCCACACATACACACACAGTTAACCCACACCAAGATACACGCAGTCAACCAACGCCCAGACACGCACAAACACACAGTTAACCCACACCCAGGCACATACACACAGATAACCCACACCCAGACACACACGTTTTGAACCCACACTCAGATACACAGACAGTTAACCCACACCCAGACAGAAACACGCACACTTAACTCAAATCCAGACACACACAGTCAACCAACACCCAGACATACCCAATTAACCCAGACCCTGACACATACACACATTTAACCCACACACAGAAACACACACACACACAGTTAACCCACAGCCAGACACACACGCAGTTAATCCACACCTAGATACACACACAGTTAACCCATACCCAGACACAGACACAGTTAAGCAACACCCAGACAGAAAAACGCAGTTAACCCTAATGCAGACACACACGCACAGTTAATCCACACCCAGAGACACATATACACACAGTAATCCCCCACCAAGACACCCATATACACACAATTAACACACACCCAGACACATACACACATTGAACTCACACCCAGACAGAAATAGACACACAGTTAACCCACAGCAGACACAAACGTACACACAGCTAACCCAAACCAAGACACACACACACAGAGTTAACTGACACACACACACAGTTAACCTACACCCAGACAGAAATAGCCACACAGTTAACACAAAGCAGACACACACATACACACAGTTATCCCACACCAAGACACACATACACACAGAGTTAACCGACATAAACATATACACAGTTAACGCATACCCAGAAACACATGCGCAGTCAAAACACACAAAGACACACACACGCATACACACACACACACACACACACACACACACACACAAACACACAGTTAACCCACACCCAGAAACACACACATGCACACACAGTTAACCTACACCCAGTGACACACACAGTGTCAACTCACACCGAGACACACACCCAGACACAAACACAGAGTTAACCTACACCCAGACATACACACAGTTAACCCACACCGAGACATAGACAAACAGTTAACCCACACCAAGATACACACAGTCAACCAATGCTCAGACACACACACACACACAATGTTAACACATACCCAGACACGCACAAACACACAGTTAACCCACACCCAGAAACGCACACACACACACAGACAGTTAACCCATACACAGACAAAAACACGCACAGTGAATCCAATTCCAGACATACACACACAGTTAACCCACACCAAGATACACGCAGTCAACCAATGCCCAGAAGTGCACAAAAACACAGTTAACCCACACCCAGGCACATACACACAGATAACCCACACCCAGACACACACACATTGAAGCCACACCCAGACACACACACAGTTAACCCACACCCAGACAGAAACACGCACACTTAACTCAAATCCAGACACACACAGTCAACCAACACCCAGACACACCCAATTAACCCAGACCCTGACACATACACACATTTAACACACACCCAGAAACACACACACACACACAGTTAACCCACACCCAGACACACACATGCAGTTAATCCACACCTAGATACACACACAGTTAACCCATACCCAGACACAGACACAGTTAAGCAACACCCAGACAGAAAAATGCAGTTAACCCTAATGCAGACACACATGCGCAGTTAACGCACACCCAGAGACACATATACACACAGTAAACCCCCACCAAGACACCCACATACACACAATTAACACACACCCAGACACATACACTCATTTAACTCACACCCAGACAGAAATAGACACACAGTTAACCCTCAGCAGACACACACATACACACAGCTAACCCAAACCAAGACACACACACACAGAGTTAACTGACACACACAAACAGTTAACCTACACCCAGACAGAAATAGCCACACAGTTAACACAAAGCAGACACACACATACACACAGTTATCCCACACCAAGACACACATACACACAGAGTTAACCGACCCAAACACATACACAGTTAACCCACACCAAGATACACACAGTCAACCAACGCTCAGACACACACACACAATTTTAACCCACACACAGACATGCACAAACACACAATTAACCCACACCCGGAAACACACACACACACACACAAAAACACACACAGTTAACCCACACACAGACAAAAACACGCACAGTGAACCCAATTCCAGATATACACACACAGTTAACCCACACCAAGATACACGCAGTCAACCAAAGCCCAGACATGCACAAACACACAGTTAACCCACACCCAGGCACATACACACAGATAACCCACACCCAGACACACAGACAGTTAAACCACACCCAGACAGAAACACGCGCACTTAACTCAAATCCAGGCACACACAGTCAACCAACAACCAGACACACCCAAATAACCCAGACCCTCACACATACACATATTTAACCCACACACAGAAACACACACAAACGCAGTTAATCCACACCTAGATACACACACAGTTAACCCATACCCAGACACAGACACAGTTAATCAACACCCAGACAGAAAAACGCAGTTAACCCTAATGCAGACACACACACACAGTTAACCCAAACCCATAGACACATATACACACAGTAAACCCCCACCAAGACACCCACATACACACAATTAACACACACCCAGTCACATACACACATTGAACTCATACCCAGACAGAAATAGACACACAGTTAACCCACAGCAGACACAAACACACACATACACACAGCTAACCCAAACCAAGACAGACACACACAGAGTTAACTGACACACACACACACACCCAGACACACACACACAGAGTTAACCTCCACCCAGAAAGAAATAGCCACACAGTTAACACAAAGCAGACACACACATACACACAGTTATCCCACACCAAGACACACATACACACTGAGTTTACCGACACACACACATACACAGTTAACCCATACCCAGACACACATGCGCAGTCAAAACACACAAAGACACACACACACATATACACACACACACACACACAGTGAACCAACACCCAGACATACACACAGTTAACCTACACCCAGACATGCACAAACAAACAGTTAACCCACATACACACAGATAACCCACACCCAGACACACACACAGTGAATCCACACCCAGACACACACACAGTATACCCACACCCAGACAGAAACACGCACACTTAACCCAAATCCAGACACACACAGTCAACCAACACACAGACACACACACAATTAACCCACACCCTGACACATACACACAGTTAACCCACACCCAGAAACACACACGCACACAGTTAACCCACACCCAGACACACACACACAGTTAACCCACACCTAGACAGACACACACACAGTTAACCCACACCCAGACACATACACAGTTAAGCAACACCCAGACAGAAAAATGCACTGTTATCCCAAATGCAGAGAGACACGTACAGTTAACCCACACCCAGAGACACATATACACACAGTTATCCCCAACCAAGACACACACATACACACAGTCAACCAACACCCAGACACACCCAATTAACCCAGACCTTGACACATACACACAGTTAACCCACACCCAGACACACACACGCAGTTAATCCACACCTAGATAAACACACAGTTAACCCATACCCAGACACAGACACAGTTAAGCAACACCCAGACAGAAAAACGCAGTTAACCCTAATGCAGACACACACGCACAGTTAACCCACACCCAGAGACACATATACACACAGTAAACCCCCACCAAGACACCCACATACACACAATTAACACACACCCTGACACATACACACATTTAACTCACACCCAGACAGAAATAGACACACAGTTAACCCTTAGCAGTCACACACATACACACAGCTAACCCAAACCAAGACACACACACACAGAGTTAACTGACACACACACAGTTAACCTACACCCAGACAGAAATAGCCACACAGTTAACACAAAGCAGACACACACATACACACAGTTATCCCACACCAAGACACACACACACACACAGAGTTAACCGACACAAACACATACACAGTTAACCCACACCAAGATACACACAGTCAACCAACGCTCAGACACACACACACAATGTTAACCCATACCCAGACATACACAAACACACAATTAACCCACACCCAGAAACACACACATACACACACACACAGACACACACACAGTTAACCCACACACAGACAAAAACACGCACAGCAAACCCAATTCCAGACATACACACACAGTTAACCCACACCAAGATACACACAGTCAACCAACGCCCAGACACGCACAAACACACAGTTAACCCACACCCAGGCACATACACACAGATAACCCACACCCAGACACACACATATTGAACCCACACCCAGACACACACACAATTAAACCACACCCAGACAGAAACACGCACACTTAACTCAAATCCAGACACACGCAGTCAACCAACACCCAGACACACCCAAATAACCCAGACCCTCACACATACACACATTTAACCCACACACAGAAACACACACACATGCAGTTAATCCACACCTAGATAGACACACAGTTAACCCATACCCAGACACAGACACAGTTAATCAACACCCAGACAGAAAAATGCAGTTAACCCTAATGCAGACACACACGCACAGTTAACCCAAACCCAGAGACACATATACACACAGTAAACCCCCACCAAGACACCCACATACACACAATTAACACACACCCAGACACATTCACACATTGAACTCACACACAGACAGAAATAGACACACAGTTCACCCACAGCAGACACACACATACACACAGCTAACCCAAACCAAGACACACACACACAGAGTTAACTGACACACACACACACACCCAGACACACACACACACAGTTAACCTACACCCAGAAAGAAATAGCCACACAGTTAACACAAAGCAGACACACACATACACACAGTTATCCCACACCAAGACACACATATACACAGAGTTAACCGACACACACACATACACAGTTAACCCATACCCAGACACACATGCGCAGTCAAAACACACAAAGACACACACACACATACACACACACACACACACACACACACACACACACACAGTTAACCCACACCCAGAAACACACACACGCACACACAGTTAACCTACACCCAGAGACACACACAGTGTCAACTCACACTGAGACACACACCCAGACACACACACAGAGTTAACCTACACCCATACATACACACACAGTTAACCCACACCGAGACATAGACAAACAGTTAACCCACACCAAGATACACACAGTCAACCAACGCTCAGACACACACACACAAAGTTAACCCATACCCAGACACGCACAAACACACAGTTAACCCACACCTGGAAACACACACACATACACACACACACACACACACACACACACACACACACACACATACACATACACACACACACAGTTAACCCACACCCAGACACACACATAGTTAACCCACACACAGACAAAAACACGCACAGTTAACCCAAATCCAGACATACACACACAGTTAACCCACACCGAGACATAGACAAACAGTTAATCCACACAAAGATACATACAGTCAAACAACGCTCAGACACACCCACACACAGTTAACCCACACCCAGAAACAGACAAACACACACACACACACACACACACACACACACACACACACACACACACACACACACACACACACACACACACACACACACACACACACACACACACACACACACACACACAGTTAACCCAAATCCAGACACACACAGTCAACCAACACACACACACACACAAAATTAACCCAGACCCTGACACATACACACACAGTTAACCCACACCCAGAAAAACACACACACAAACACAGAGTTAACCCACACCCAGACACACACACACAGTTAACCCACACCTAGATACGCACACAGTTAACCCATACCCAGACACGCACACCATTAAGCAACACCCAGGCAGAAAAACGCAGTTAACACAAATGTAGACACACATGCACACTTAACCCACACCCAGACACACCCACAGTGAACCCACACCCAGAGACACATATACAAACAGATAATCCACACCAAGACACACATACACAGAGATAATCCACACCAAGACACACATACACACAGTTAACCCACACCCAGACACATACACACATTTAACCCACACCCAGACAGAAATAGATACAAAGTTAACCCACAGCAGACACACACATGCACACAATGAACCCACACCAAGACACACAAACACAGAGTTAACCGACACACACACACAGTTAACCCACAGCCAGACAGAAATAGACACACAGTTAACCCACAGCAGACACACACTTACACACAGTTAACCCACACCAAGACACACATACACAGAGTTAACCGACACACACACACACAAACAGTTAACCCACACACAGACAAACACACGCAGTCAAGATACACAAAGACATACACACACACACACACACACACACACACACACACACACACACAGTTCATCCATATCCAGAGACACACACAGTGTCAACTGACACCCAGACACACACAAGCACACACGCAGATTTAACCCACACCCAGAAACACACATACAGCTAACCGACACCCAGACACACACACACTGTTAACCCACACCCAGACACACACACACCGTTAACCCACACCTAGACAGACATACACACAGTTAACCCACACCCATATACCCACAGAGAGACAACATACACACAGGAACACAAACAAACGCAGAACCAACACCCAGACACACATATAAACAGTCAACCCATATGCAGGCAGACACACACAGTCAAGACACACACAGAAACACAAACAGTTAAATCACACCCAGACACACACACAGTTAACCCACACCCAGACACATACAGGCACAGTTTACCCACACCCAGACACACACACATAGTTAAGCCACACCGAGATACCCACAGTTAACCCACACACAGACAGAAACACGCACAGTTAACCCAAATCCAGAGACACACACACACACACACACACACACACACACACACACACACACACACACACACACACACACACACACACACACACACACACACACACACACACACACACACACACACACAGTTAACCCACTTCATGACACACACTGTCAACCAAGAGCCAGACACACACACTCATTTAACCCACACTCAAACACAAATGCACACAGTTAAACCACACCCTGACACAAACACACACACACACAAACACACACACACAAACACACACACACACACACACACACACACACACACACACACACACACACACACACACACACACACACACACACACACAACACACAGTTAACCCACACTCAGAAACACACACAATCACACAGTTAACCCATACCCAGAAACACACACAAACACAGTTAACCCACACCCAGACACATACACACAGTTAACCCACACCCAGACACACACACACAGATAACCCACACCCGGACAGAAACCAGCAGAGCTAACCCAAATGCAGACACACACACACACACACTGTTAACCCAAATCCAGACACACACAGACAGTTAACCCACACCCAGCCATAGACAAACAGTATTCCCACACCAAGACACACACAGTCAACTAACACTCAGACACACACACACAGTTAACCCATACCCAGACACACACATACACACAGTTAACACACACCCAGACACAAACACACATTTAACCCACACCCAGACAGAAATAGACACACAGTTAACCCACAACCAGAGACATAGACAAACAGTTAACCCACAGCAATTTACACACAATCTACCAACGCCCAGACACACACACACATAGTTAACCGATACCCAGACACGCACAAACACACAGTTAACCCACACCCAGAAACACACACACACACACACGCACACACAGTTAACCCAAATCCAGACACACACAGTCAACCAACACCCACACACAACCAGAGACACATATACACACAGATAATCCACACCAAGACACACACATACACACATTTACCCAACACCCAGACCGAAATAGACACAAAGTTAACCCACAGCAGACACGCACAAATACACAATTAACCCACACCAAGACACACACATACAGAGTTAACCGAGACACACACACACACACACAGTTAACCCACACACAGACACACACACACTGTTAACCCACACCCAGACACACACACACAAAGTTAACCCACACCCAGTCACAAACGCACATTTAACCACACCCAGACACACACACAGTTAGCCCACACCTGGACACACACACAATTAAACCGCACGCAGACAGAAACACGCACTGTTAACCCAAATTCAGACATACACACACAGTTAACCCACTCCGAGACATAGACAAGTAGTTAACCCAAACAAAGTCATACACAGTCAATCAATGCCCAGACACACATGCACACAGTTAACCCATACCCAGACATGCACAAACACACAGTTAACCCACAACCAGGCACATACACACAGATAATCCACACCCAGAAACACACAGTGAACACACACCCAGACACACACACAGTCAACCCACACGGAGACAGAAACACACACAGTTAATCCATATCCAGACACACATAGTCAGTCAACGCCCAGACACACACAGAATTAACCCACACCCTGACACATACACACAGTTAACCCACACCCAGAAACACACAAACACACAGTTAACCCACACCCAGACACACACACACACACAGTTAACCCACACCTAGACACACACACACAGATAACCCACACCCAGACACATACACAGTTAAGCAACACCCAGGCAGAAAAACACACAGTTAACCCAAATGCAGACAGACACGAACATTTAACCCACACCCAGAGGCACATATACACACAGTTAACCACCAGCAAGACACACACATACACACAGTTAACCCACACCCAGACACATACACACATTTAACACACACCCAGACAGAAATAGACACACGGTTAAACCACAGCAGACACACGCATGCAAACAGCTAACACACACCAAGACACACACAGTCAACCAACGCCCAGACACACACACACACAGTTAACCCATACCCAGACACACACAAACACACAGTTAACCCACACCCAGGCACATACACACAGTTAACCCACACCCAGACACACACACAGTGAACCCACACACAGTTAACCCACCCCCAGAGAGAAACACGCACACTTAACTCAAATCCAGACACACACAGTCAACCAACACCCAGACACACCCAATTAACCCAGACCCTGACACATACACACATTTAACACACACCCAGAAACACACACACACACACACACACACACACAGTTAACCCACACCCAGACACACTCACGCAGTTAATCCATACCTAGATACACACACAGTTACCCATACCCAGACACAGACACAGTTAAGCAACACCCAGACAGAAAAATGCAGTTATCCCTAATGCAGACACACACACACAGTTAACCCACACCCAGAGACACATATACACACAGTAAACCAACACCAAGACACCCACATACATATAGTTCACACACACCCAGACACATACACACATTTAACTCACACCCAGACAGAAATAGACACACAGTTAACCCACAGCAGACACACACATACACACAGCTAACCCAAACCAAGACACACACACAGAGTTAACTGACACACACACACACATATTACACACACACACAGTTAACCTACACCCAGACAGAAATAGCCACACAGTTAACACAAAGCAGACACACACATACACACAGTTATCCCACACCAAGACACACATACACACAGAGTTAACCGACACACACACACATACACAGTTAACCCATACCCAGACACACATGCGCAGTCAAAACACACAAACACACACACACACACACACACACACACACACACACACACACACACATACACACACACACACACACACACACACACACACACAGGCACACACAGTCAACTCACACCGAGACACACACCCAGACACACACACAGAGTTAACCTTCACCCAGACATGCACACACAGTTAACCCACACCGAGACATAGACAAACAGTTAACCCACACCAAGATACACACAGTCAACCAACGCTCAGACAAACACACACAAAGTTAACCCATACCCAGACATGCACAAACACACAGTTAACCCCCACCTGGAAACACACACACACACAGTTAACCCAAATCCAGACACACACAGTCAACCAACACACACACACACACAAAATTAACCCAGACCCTGACACATACACACAGTTAACGCACACCCAGAAAAAAACACACACACACAGATTTAACCCACACCCAGACATACACACACATTTAACCCACACCCAGACAGAAATAGACACAAAGTTAACCCACAGCAGACACACACATGCACACAATGAACCCACACCAAGACACACAGACACAGAGTTAACCGACACACACACACACAGTTAACCCACATCCAGACAGATATAGACACACAGTTAACCCACAGCAGACACACACATACACACAGTTAACCCACACCAAGACACACATACACAGAGTTAACCGACACACACACACACAAACAGTTAACCCACACACAGACACACAATCGCAGTCAAGACACACAAAGACACACACACACACAGTTTACCCACACCCAGACAGAAATAGACACACAGTTAACACAAAGCGGACACACACATACACAGTTAACCCACACCAAGACACACGTACACACAGAGTTAACAGACACAGACACATACACAGTTAACCCACACCCAGACACACATACGCAGTCAAGACACACAAAGACTCACACAGACACTCACACGCACACACACACACACACACACACAGTTAACCCACACCCAGAAACACACACACACACACTCACAGTTAACCCACACCCAGAGACATAGACAAACAGTTAACCCACACCAAATTACACACAATCTACTAACGCCCAGACACACACACACATAGTTAACCGATACCCAGACACGCACAAACACACAGTTAACCCACACCCAGAAACACACACACACACAGACACACACACACACACACACACACACACACACACACACACACACACACACACACACACACACACACACACACACACACACACACACACACACACAGTTAACCCAAATCCAGACACACACAGTCAACCAACACCCACACACACACAAAATTAACCCAGACCCTCACACATACACACAGTTAACCCACACCCAGAAACACACACACACACACACACAGACACACACACACACACACACACACACACACACACACACACACACACACACACACACACACACACACACACACACACACACATACACACACAGAGTTAACCCACACCCAGACAGAAATAGACACAAAGTTAACCCACAGCAGACACACACATGCACACAATGAACCCACACCAAGACACACAGACACAGAGTTAACCGACACACACACACACAGTTAACCCACATCCAGACAGATATAGACACACAATTAACCCACAGCAGACACACACATACACACAGTTAACCCACACCAAGACACACATACACAGAGTTAACCGACACACGCACACACAAACAGTTAACCCACACACAGACACACAATCGCAGTCAAGACACACAAAGACACACACACACACAGTTTACCCACACCCAGACAGAAATAGACACACAGTTAACACAAAGCGGACACACACATACACAGTTAACCCACACCAAGACACACGTACACACTGAGTTAACGGACACAGACACATACACAGTTAACCCACACCCAGACACACATACGCAGTCAAGACACACAAAGACAAACACAGACACTCACACGCACACACACACACACACAGTTAACCCACACCCAGAAACACACACACACACACTCACAGTTAACCCACACCCAGAGACATAGACAAACAGTTAACCCACACCAATTTACACACAATCTACTAACGCCCAGACACACACACACATAGTTAACCGATACCCTGACACGCACAAACACACAGTTAACCCACACCCAGAAACAGACACACACACACACACACACACACAGTTAACCCAAATCCAGACACACACAGTCAACCAACACCCACACACACACAAAATTAACCCAGACCCTCACACATACACACAGTTAACCCACACCCAGAACACACACACACACACACACACACACACACACACACACACACACACACACACACACACACACACACACACACACACACACACACACACACACACACACACACACACACACACACAGAGTTAACCCACACCCAGACACATACGCACAGTTAACCCAAACCCAGATACACACACAGTTAACCCATACCCAGACACATACACAGTTAAGCAACACCTAGACAGAAAAACGCAGTTCACCCAAATGCAGACACACATGCACAGTTAACCCACACTCAGACACACTCACAGTGAACCCACACTAAGATAGAAAAACGCACATTTAACCCAAATGCAGACACAATTGTAGAGTTAACCCACACCCAGAGACACATATACACACAGATAATCCACACCAAGACACACACATACACACAGTTAACCCACAACCAGACACATACACACATTTACCCAACACCCAGACCGAAATAGACACAAAGTTAACCCACAGCAGACACGCACATATACACAATTAACCCACACCAAGACACACACACACAGAGTTAACCGACACACACACACACACACACAGTTAACCCACACACAGACACACACACACTGTTAACCCACACCCAGACACACACACACAAAGTTAACCCACACCCAGTCACAAACACACATTTAACCACACCCAGACACACACACAGTTAGCCCACACCTGGACACACACACAATTAAACCGCACACAGACAGAAACACGCACTGTTAACCCAAATTCAGACATACACACACAGTTAACCCACTCCGAGACATAGACAAGTAGTTAACCCAAACAAAGTCATACACAGTCAACCAATGCCCAGACACACATGCACACAGTTAACCCATACCCAGACATGCACAAACACACAGTTAACCCACACCCAGGCACATACACACAGATAACCCACACCCTGACACACACAGTGAACACACACCCAGACACACACACAGTCAACCCACACGGATACAGAAACACACACAGTTAATCAATATCCAGACACACATAGTCAGTCAACACCCAGACACACACAGAATTAACCCACACCCTGACACATACACACAGTTAACCCACACCCAGAAACACACAAACACACAGTTAACCCACACCCAGACACATACACACATTTAACACACACCCAGACAGAAATAGACACACGGTTAAACCACAGCAGACACACGCATACAAACAGCTAACACACACCAAGACACACACAGTCAGCCAACGCCCAGACACACACACACACAGTTAACCCATACCCAGACACACACAAACACACAGTTAACCCACACCCTGGCACATACACATAGTTAACCCACACCCTGGCACATACACATAGTTAACCCACACCCAGACACACACACAGTGAACCCACACACAGTTAACCCACCCCCAGAGAGAAACACGCACACTTAACTCAAATCCAGACACACACAGTCAACCAACACCCAGACACACCCAATTAGCCCAGACCCTGACACATACACACATTTAACACACACCCAGAAACACACACACACACACACACACACAGTTAACCCACACCCAGACACACACACGCAGTTAATCCACACCTAGATACACACACAGTTACCCATACCCAGACACAGACACAGTTAAGCAACACCCAGACAGAAAAATGCAGTTATCCCTAATGCAGACACACACACACAGTTAACCCACACCCAGAGACACATATACACACAGTAAACCCACACCAAGACACCCACATACATATAGTTCACACACACCCAGACACATACACATATTTAACTCACACCCAGACAGAAATAGACACACAGTTAACCCACAGCAGACACACACATACACACAGCTAACCCAAACCAAGACACACACACAGAGTTAACTGACACACACACACACATATTACACACACACACAGTTAAACTACACCCAGACAGATATAGCCACACAGTTAACACAAAGCAGACACACACATACACACAGTTAACCCACACCAAGACACACATACACAGAGTTAACCGACACACACACACAAACAGTTAACCCACACACGGACACACAATCGCAGTCAAGACACACAAAGACACACACACACACAGTTTACCCACACCCAGACAGAAATAGACACACAGTTAACACAAAGCGGACACACACATACACAGTTAACCCACACCAAGACACACGTACACACAGAGTTAACGGACACAGACACATACACAGTTAACCCACACCCAGACACACATACGCAGTCAAGACACACAAAGACTCACACAGACACTCACACGCACACACACACACACACACACAGTTAACCCACACCCAGAAACACACACACACACTCACAGTTAACCCACACCCAGAGACATAGACAAACAGTTAACCCACACCAATTTACACACAATCTACTAACGCCCAGACACACACACATAGTTAACCGATACCCAGACACGCACAAACACACAGTTAACCCACACCCAGAAACACACACACACACACACACACACAGTTAACCCAAATCCAGACACACACAGTCAACCAACACCCACACACACACAAAATTAACCCAGACCCTCACACATACACACAGTTAACCCACACCCAGAAACACACACACACACACACACACACACACACACACACACACACACACACACACACACACACACACACACACACACACACACACACACACACACACACACACACACACACACACACACACACACACACACACAGAGTTAACCCACACCCAGACACATATGCACAGTTAACCCAAACCCAGATACACACACAGTTAACCCATACCCAGACACATACACAGTTAAGCAACACCTAGACAGAAAAACGCAGTTCACCCAAATGCAGACACACATGCACAGTTAACCCACACCCAGACACACTCACAGTGAACCCACACTAAGATAGAAAAACGCACATTTAACCCAAATGCAGACACAATTGTAGAGTTAACCCACACCCAGAGACACATATACACACAGATAATCCACACCAAGACACACACATACACACAGTTAACCCACAACCAGACACATACACACATTTACCCAACACCCAGACCGAAATAGACACAAAGCTAACCCACAGCAGACACGCACATATACACAATTAACCCACAGCAAGACACACACACACACAGAGTTAACCGACACACACACACACACACACACACACACACACACAGTTAACCCACACACAGACACACACACACTTTTAACCCACACCCAGACACACACACACAAAGTTAACCCACACCCAGTCACACACACACATTTAACCACACCCAGACACACAAACAGTTAGCCCACACCTGGACACACACACAATTAAACCGCACACAGACAGAAACACGCACTGTTAACCCAAATTCAGACATACACACACAGTTAACCCACTCCGAGACATAGACAAGTAGTTAACCCAAACAAAGTCATACACAGTCAACCAATGCCCAGACACACATGCACACAGTTAACCCATACCCAGACATGCACAAACACACAGTTAACCCACACCCAGGCACATACACACAGATAACCCACACCCAGACACACACAGTGAACACACACCCAGACACACACACTTTCAACCCACACGGAGACAGAAACACACACAGTTAATCCATATCCAGACACACATAGTCAGTCAACACCCAGACACACACAGAATTAACCCACACCCTGACACATACACACAGTTAACCCACACCCAGAAACACACAAACACACAGTTAACCCACACCCAGACACACACACACACACAGTTAACCCACACCTAGACACACACACACAGTTAACCCACACCCAGACACATACACAGTTAAGCAACACCCAGGCAGAAAAACACACAGTTAACCCAAATGCAGACAGACACGAACATTTAACCCACACCCAGAGGCACATATACACACAGTTAACCACCAGCAAGACACACACATACACACAGTTAACCCACACCCAGACACATACACACATTTAACACACACCCAGACAGAAATAGACACACGGTTAAACCACAGCAGACACACGCATACAAACAGCTAACACACACCAAGACACACACAGTCAGCTAACGCCCAGACACACACACACACAGTTAACCCATACCCAGACACACACAAACACACAGTTAACCCACACCCTGGCACATACACATAGTTAACCCACACCCAGACACACACACAGTGAACCCACACACAGTTAACCCACCCCCAGAGAGAAACACGCACACTTAACTCAAATCCAGACACACACAGTCAACCAACACCCAGACACACCCAATTAACCCAGACCCTGACACATACACACATTTAACACACACCCAGAAACACACACACACACACACACACACACACACACACAGTTAACCCACACCCAGACACACACACGCAGTTAATCCACACCTAGATACACACACAGTTACCCATACCCAGACACAGACACAGTTAAGCAACACCCAGACAGAAAAATGCAGTTATCCCTAATGCAGACACACACACACAGTTAACCCACACCCAGAGACACATATACACACAGTAAACCCACACCAAGACACCCACATACATATAGCTCACACACACCCAGACACATACACACATTTAACTCACACCCAGACAGAAATAGACACACAGTTAACCCACAGCAGACACACACATACACACAGCTAACCCAAACCAAGACACACACACAGAGTTAACTGACACACACACACACATCACACACACACACAGTTAACCTACACCCAGACAGAAATAGCCACACAGTTAACACAAAGCAGACACACACATACACACAGTTATCCCACACCAAGACACACATACACACAGAGTTAACCGACACACACACACATACACAGTTAACCCATACCCAGACACACATG
Source organism: Isurus oxyrinchus (assembly GCA_026770705.1). Lineage (NCBI taxonomy): Eukaryota > Metazoa > Chordata > Chondrichthyes > Lamniformes > Lamnidae > Isurus > Isurus oxyrinchus. The sequence goes on from JANJGN010000017.1 coordinate 25,079,060, forward strand.
CGCAGTCAAAACACACAAAGACACACACACACATACACACACACACACACACACAGACACACAGACACACACACACACACACACACACACACACACACACACACACACACACACACACACACACACACACACACACACACACACACACACACACTCACACACAGTTAACCCACACCCAGAGACACACACACACAGGCACTCACAGTCAACTCACACCGAGACACACACCCAGACACCCACACAGAGTTAACCTACACCCAGACATACACACACAGTTAACCCACACCGAGACATAGACAAACAGTTAACCCACACCAAGATACACACAGTCAACCAACGCTCAGACAAACACACACAAAGTTAACCCATACCCTGACATGCATAAACACACAGTTAACCCACACCTGGTAACACACAGACACACACACACACACACACACACAGTTAACCCACACCCAGACACGCACAAACAGTTAACCCACACACAGACAAAAACACGCACAGTTAACCCAAATCCAGACATACACACACAGTTAACCCACTCCGAGACATAGACAATAAATTAACCCACACAAAGATACATGCAGTCAACCAATGCCCAGACACACCCATACACAGTTAACCCACACCCAGAAACACACACACACACAGTTAACCCAAATCCAGACACACACAGTCAACCAACACACACACACACACACAAAATTAACCCAGACCCTGACACATACACACAGTTAACGCACACCCAGAAAAAAACACACACACACAGATTTAACCCACACCCAGACACACACACACATTTAACCCACACCCAGACAGAAATAGACACAAAGTTAACCCACAGCAGACACACACATGCACACAATGAACCCACGCCAAGACACACAGACACAGAGTTAACCGACACACACACACACAGTTAACCCACATCCAGACAGATATAGACACACTGTTAACCCACAGCAGACACACACATACACACGGTTAACCTGCACCAAGACACACATACACAGAGTTAACCGACACACACACAAACAAACAGTTAACCCACACACAGACACACAATCGCAGTCAAGACACACAAAGACTCACACAGACACTCACACGCACACACACACACACACACACAGTTAACCCACACCCAGAAACACACACACACACTCACAGTTAACCCACACCCAGAAACACACACACACACACACACAGTTAACCCACACCCAGAAACAGACACACACACACACACACACACACACACACACACACACACACACACACACACACACACACACACACACACACACACACACACACACACACACACACACACATACACACAGTTAACCCAAATCCAGACACACACAGTCAACCAACACCCACACACACACAAAATTAACCCAGACCCTCACACATACACACAGTTAACCCACACCCAGAAACACACACACACACACACACACACACACACACACACACACACACACACACACACACACACACACACACACACACGCACACACACACACACACACACACACACACACAGAGTTAACCCACCCCCAGACACATACGCACAGTTAACCCAAACCCAAATACACACACAGTTAACCCATACCCAGACACATACACAGTTAAGCAACACCTAGACAGAAAAACGCAGTTCACCCAAATGCAGACACACATGCACAGTTAACCCACACCCAGACACACTCACAGTGAACCCACACTAAGATAGAAAAACGCACATTTAACCCAAATGCAGACACAATTGTAGAGTTAACCCACACCCAGAGACATATATACACACAAATAATCCACACCAAGACACACACATACACACAGTTAACCCACAACCAGACACATACACACAATTAAACCGCACACAGACAGAAACACGCACTGTTAACCCAAATTCAGACATAAACAAACAGTTAACCCACTCCGAGACATAGACAAGTAGTTAACCCAAACAAAGTCATACACAGTCAACCAATGCCCAGACACACATGCACACAGTTAACCCATACCCAGACACATACACACAGTTAACCCACACACAGACACACACACAGTGAACCCACACACAGTTAACCCACCCCCAGAGAGAAACACGCACACTAAACTCAAATCCAGACACACACAGTCAACCAACACCCAGACACACCCAATTAACCCAGACCCTGACACATACACACATTTAACACACACCCAGAAACACACACACACACACACACACGCACACAGTTAACCCACACCCAGACACACACACGCAGTTAATCCACACCTAGATACACACACAGTTACCCATACCCAGACACAGACACAGTTAAGCAACACCCAGACAGAAAAATGCAGTTATCCCTAATGCAGACACACACACACAGTTAAGCCACACCCAGAGAGACATGTACACACAGTAAACCCACACCAAGACACCCACACATATATAGTTAACACACACCCAGACACATACACACATTTAACTCACACCCAGACAGAAATAGACACACAGTTAACCCACAGCAGACACACACATACACACAGCTAACCCAAACCAAGACACACACACACAGAGTTACCTGACACACACACACACATATCACACACACACACAGTTAACCTACACCCAGACAGAAATAGCCACACAGTTAACACAAAGCAGACACACACATACACAGTTATCCCACACCAAGACACACATACACACAGAGTTAACCGACACACACACATACACAGTTAACACATACCCAGACACACATGCGCAGTCAAAACACACAAAGACACACACACACACACACACACACACACACACACACACACACACACACACACACACACACACACACACACACACACACACACACATACACACAGTTAACCCACACCCAGAAACACACACACGCACACACAGTTATCCTACACCCAGGGACACACATGGTGTCAACTCACACCGAGACACACACGCAGACACACACACAGAGTTAACCTACACCCAGACATACACACACTGTTAACCCACACCGAGACATAGACAAACAGTTAACCCACACCAAGATACACACAGTCAACCAACGCTCAGACAAACACACACAAAGTTAACCCATACCCAGACATGCACAAACACACAGTTAACCCACACCTGGAAACACACAGACACACACACACACAGTTAACCCACACCCAGACACGCACAAACAGTTAACCCACACACAGACAAAAACACGCACAGTTAACCCAAATCCAGACATACACACACAGTTAACCCACTCCGAGACATAGACAATAAATTAACCCACACAAAGATACATGCAGTCAACCAATGCCCAGACACACCCACACACAGTTAACCCATACCCAGACACGCACAAACACACAGTTAACCCACACCCAGAAAAACACACACACACAATTAACCCAAATCCAGACACACAGTCAACCAACACACACACACACACAAAATTAACCCAGACCCTGACACATACACACAGTTAACGCACACCCAGAAAAAAACACACACACACAGATTTAACCCACACCCAGACAGAAATAGACACAAAGTTAACCCACAGCAGACACACACATGCACACAATGAACCCACACCAAGACACACAGACACAGAGTTAACCGACACACACACACACACAGTTAACCCACATCCAGACAGATATAGACACACAGTTAACCCACAGCAGACACACACATACACACAGTTAACCCACACCAAGACACACATACACAGAGTGAACCGACACATACACACACAAACAGTTAACCCACACACAGACACACACACACAGTCAAGACACACAAAGACAAACACACACACACACTTACACACAGTTAAACCACAACCAGAAACACACACACACACAAACACACACACACACACACACACACACACACACACACACACACACACACACAGTTAACCCATATGCAGAGACACACACAGCGTTAACCCACATCCAGACACACACACACACACACACACACACACACACACACACACACACACACACACACACACACACACACACACACACACACACACACACACACACACACACACACACAGATTTAACCGTCACCCAGAAACACACATTCAGTTAACCGACACCCAGACACACACACACTGTTAACCCACACCCAGACACAAACACACCGTTAACCCACACGCAGACAGACATACACACAGTTAACCCACACCCATATACACACAGAGAGACAACATACACACAGGAACACAAACAAATGCAGAACCAACACCCAGACACACATATAAACAGTCAACCCATATGCAGGCAGACACACACAGTAAAGGCACACCCAGAAACACAAACAGTTAAACCACACCCAGACACACACACAGTTAACCCACACCCAGACACATACAGGCACAGTTAACCCACACCCAGACAGACACACACAGTTAAGCCACACCGAGACACCCACAGTAAACCCACACACAGACAGAAACACGCACAGTTAACCCAAATCCAGAGACACACACACAGACACACACACACACACAGAGTACCCACTTCATGACACACACTGTCAACCAAGAGCCAGACATACACTCTCACACAGTCAACCCACACTCAAACATAAACACACACAGTTAACCCACACCCTGACACACGAACACACACACACAAACACACACACACACACACACACACAGACACACACACACACACACACACACACACACAGTTAACCCACACTCAGAAACACACACAGACACACAGTTAACACATACCCAGAAACACACACAAACACAGTTAACCCACACCCAGACACATACACACAGTTAGCCCACACCCAGACAGAAACACGCACATGTAACCCAAATCCAGACACACACACACACACACACACACAGTTAACCCAAATCCAGACACACACACACAGTTAACCCACACCCAGCCATAGACAAACAGTATTCCCACACCAAGACACACACAGTCAACTAACACTCAGACACACACACACAGTTAACCCATACCCAGACACGCACAAATACACAGTTAACCCACAGCCTGATACACACACACACACACACAGTTAACCCACACCCAGAGACACATATACACACGATTAACCCCAACCAAGATACACACATACACAGAGCTAACCCACAGCCAGACACATACACACATTTAACCAACACCCAGACAGAAATAGACACACGATTAACCACAGCAGACACACACATACACACAGCTAACCCACACAAAGACACTCACAGAGTTAACCGATACACAGACACACACACACACAGTTAAACAACAACCAGACAGAAATAAACACACAGTTAACCCACAGCAGATACACACATACACACAGTAAACCCACACCAAGACACACATAGACACAGAGTTAATCGACACACACACATACACAGTTAACACACACCCAGACACACATATGCAGTCAAGACACACAAAAACACACACACACACACACACACACACACATACACACACACACACACAGTTAACCCAGACCCAGAAACACACAAACACACACACACACAAAGTTAACCCACACCCAGAAACACACACAGTGTCAACCCACACGCAGACACACACACACAGTTAACCCACACCCAAAAACACACACACCGTTAACCCACACCCAGGCAGACATATACACAGAGTTGACCCACACCAAGACACAAACATACATACAGTTAACCCACACCCAGACATACACACAGTTAACCCACACCAAATATACACAGAGAGAGACAACACACACACAGGAACACACACACACACAGAACCAACACCCAGACGCACACATACACAGTCAACCCATATGCAGAGAGACAAACACAGTCAAGACACAACCAGACACACAAACAGTTAAACCACACCCAAGCACACACACAGTTAACCCACACCCAAACACACACAGGCACAGATAATCCACACTCAGACACACACACACACAGTTAAGCCACACCCAGACACCCACTCTTAACCCACACACAGACAGAAAGATGCACAGATAACCCAAATCCAGACACACACAGACAGGTAACCCACTTCAAGACACACACCATCAACCAAGACCCAGACACACACACTTACACAGTCAACTCACACTCCAACACAAACGCACACAGTCAACCCACACCCTGACACACACACAGTTAACCCACACCCCGACACGCACACACAAACACAGTTAACCCACACCAAGAAACACACACACACACAAACACAGAGTTAACACACAGCCAGACACAAACACAGTCAACCCATAAACAGACACACACAAACACACAGTTAACCCACACCCAGACACATACACACATTTAACCCACACCCAGACAGAAATTGACACAAAGTTAACCCACAGCAGACACACACATACACACAATGAACCCACAGCAAGACACACAAACACAGAGTTAAACGATACACACACACACAGTTAACCCACACCCAGACAGATATAGACACACAGTTAACCCACAGCAGACACACACATACACACAGTTAACCCACACCAAGACTCACATACACAGAGTTAACCGACACACACACAGACACAAACAGTTAACCCACACACAGACACACACACGCAGTCAAGACACACAAAGACACACACACACACACTCATACACTGTTAAACCACAACCAGAACACACACACACACACACACACACACACACACACACACACACACACACACACACACACACACACACACACACACACACACACACACACAGTTAACCCATATCCAGAGACCACACACAGTGTTAACCCACATCCAGACACACACACACACACACACACACACACACACACACACACACACACACACACACACACACGCACGCACACACACACACACACACACACACACACACACAGATTTAACCGTCACCCAGAAACAGACACATTGTTAACCCACACCCAGACACACACACACCGTTAACCCACACGCAGACAGACATACACACAGTTAACCCACACCCATATACACTCAGAGAGACAACGTACACACAGGAACACAAACACACACACAGAACCAACACCCAGATGCACACATACACAGTCAACCCATATGCAGAGAGACAAACACAGTCAAGACACAACCAGACACACAAACAGTTAAACCACACCCAAGCACACACACAGTTAACCCACACCCAAACACACACAGGCACAGATAATCCACACCCAGACACACACACACAGTTAAGCCACACCCAGACACCCACTCTTAACTCACACACAGACAGAAAGATGCACAGATAACCCAAATCCAGACACACACAGACAGGTAACCCACTTCAAGACACACACCATCAACCAAGACCCAGACACACACACTTACACAGTCAACCCACACTCCAACACAAACGCACACAGTCAACCCACACCCTGACACACACACAGTTCACCCACACCCCGACACGCACACACAAACACAGTTAACCCACACCAAGAAACACACACACACACACACACACACACACACACACACACAGAGTTAACACACAGCCAGACACAAACAGTCAACCCATACACAGACTCACACAAACACACAGTTAACCAACACCAAGACACATAAACACATTTAACCCACACCCAGACACATACACACATTTAACCCACACCCAGACAGAAATAGACACAAAGTTAACCCACAGCAGACACACACATACACACAATTAACCCACACCAAGACACACAAACACAGCGTTAAACGACACACACACACACAGTTAACCGACACCCAGACAGATATAGACACACAGTTAACCCACAGCAGACACACACATACATACAGTTAACCCACACCAATACACAAATTTAACCGACACACACACACACAAATAGTTAACCCACACACAAGCAGTCAAGACACACAAAGACACGCACACACACACACACACACACACACACACACACACACACACACACACACACACACACACACACACACACACACAGTTAACCCATATACAGAGACACGCACAGTGTTAACCCACACCCAGACACACACACACACACACACACACACACACACACACACACACACACACACACACACACACACACACACACACACACACACACACACACACACACACACACACACACACACACACACACACACACACACAGATTTAACCGACACCCAGAAACACACATTCAGTTAACCGACACCCAGACACACACACACTGTTAACCCACACCCAGACACACACACACCGTTAACCCACACCCAGACAGACAGACACACAGTTAACCCACACCCATATACCCACAGAGAGACAACATACACACAGGAACACAAACAAACGCAGAACCAACACCCAGACACACATATAAACAGTCAACCCATTTGCAGGCAGACACACACAGTCAAGGCACACCCAGACACACAAACAGTTAAACCACGCCCAGACACACACACACAGTTAACCCACACCCAGACACATACAGGCACCGTTTACCCACACCCAGACACACACACACAGTTAAGCCACACCGAGACACCCACAGTTAACCCACACACAGACAGAAACACGCACAGTTAACCCAAATCCAGACACACACACACACACACACACACACACACACACACACACACACACACACACACACACACACACACACACACACACACACACACACACACACAGTTAACCCACTTCATGACACACACTGTCAACCAAGAGCCAGACACACACAGACACACAATCAACCCACACTCAAACACAACCGCACACAGTTAACCCACAACCTTACACGCACACACACACACACAACACACACACACACACACACACACACACACACACACACACACACACACACACACACACACACACACACACACACACACACACACACACACACACACACACACACAGTTAACCCACACTCAGAAACACACACAGACACACAGTTAACCCATACCCAGAAACACACACAAACACAGTTAACCCACACCAGACACATACACACCGTTAACCCACACCCACCCTCACACACAGTTAACCCACACCCAGACAGAAACACGCACATGCAACCCAAATCCAGACACACACACACACAGTTAAACCACAACCAGACACACACACACAGATAACCCACACCCGGACAGAAACCAGCAGAGTTAACCCAAATCCAGACACACACACACACACAGTTAACCCAAATCCAGACACACACACACAGTTAACCCACACCCAGCCATAGACAAACAGTATTCCCACACCAAGACACACACAGTCAACTAACACTCAGACACACACACACAGTTAACGCATACCCAGAAACGCACAAATACACAGTTAACCCACAGCCTGATACACACACACACACACACACACACACACACAGTTAACCCACACCCAGAGACACAAATACTCACAGTTAACCCCAACCAAGACACACACATACACAGAGCCAACCCACAGCCAGACACATACACACATTTAACCAACACCCAGACAGAAATAGACACATGATTAACCCACAGCAGACACACACATACACACAGCTAACCCACACAAAGACACACATAGACACAGAGTTAATCGACACACACACATACACAGTTAACACAAACCCAGACACACATATGCAGTCAAGACACACAAAAACACACACACACACACACACACACACACACACACACACACACACACACACACACACACACACACACACACACACACACACACACACACACACACACGCACAGTTAACCCAGACCCAGAAACACACACACACACACACACACACACACACAAAGTTAACCCACACCCAGAGACACACACAGTGTCAACCCACACGCAGACACACACACACACACACCGTTAACCCACACCCAGGCAGACATATAGACAGAGTTAACCCTCACCAAGACACAAACATACATACAGTTAACCCACACCCAGACATACACACAGTTAACCCACACCAAATATACACAGAGAGAGACAACACAAACACAGGAACACACACGCACACAGAACCGACACCCAGACACACACATACACAGTCAACCCATATGCAGAGAGACAAACACAGTTAAGACACAACCAAACACACAAACAGTTAAACCACACCCAGCACACACACAGTTAAGCCACACCCAGACACCCACTCTTAACCCACACACAGACAGAAAGATGCACAGCTAACCCAAATCCAGACACACACAGACAGGTAACCCACTTCAAGACACACACCGTCAACCAAGACCCAGACACACACACTTACACAATCAACCCACACTCTAACACAAACGCACACTGTCAACCCACACCCTGACACACACACAGTTAACCCACACCCCGACACGCACACACAAACACAGTTAACCCACACCAAGAAACACACACACACACACACACACACACAGAGTTAACACACAGCCATTCACAAACACAGTCAACCCATACACAGACACACACAAACACACAGTTAACCAACACCCAGACACATAAACACATTTAACCCACACCCAGACACAGACACAGTTAACCCAAACTCAGACACACACACAGTGAACATACACCCTGACAGAAACACGCAGCTAACCCAAATCCAGACACACACACACTTAACACACATTAAGACATGCACAGTCAACCAACACCCAGAGACACACAAAGTTAACCCACACCCTGAGACACACACATACACAGTTAACCCAGACACAGAAACACACACCCACACACACAGTTAACACACACACAGACAAAAACACACACAGTTAACCCAAATCCAAACATACACACACAGTTAACCCATACCCAGACACGCACAAACACACAGTTAACCCACAACCATGCACATACACACAGATAACCCACACCCAGACACACACACAGTGAACCCACACCCAGACACACACACAGTTAACACACACCCAGACAGAAACGTGCACAGTTAACCCAAATCCAGACACACATAGTCAACCAACACCCAGACACACACACAATTAACCCAGACCCTGACACATACACACAGTGAACCCATACCCAGAAACACACACACACACACACACACACACACACACACACACACACACACACACACACACACACACACACACACACACACACACACACACACAGTTAACTGACACCCAGACACACACACACAGTTAACCCACACCTAGAAACACACACAGTTAACCCATACCCATACACATACACAGTTAAGCGACACCCAGACAGGAAAACACAGTGTACCCAAATGCAGACACAGACACACAGATAACCCACACCCAGAGACACATATACACACAGTTAACCCCACCAAGAAACACACATACACACAGTTAACACACACCCAGACACAAACACACATTTAACCCACACCCAGACAGAAATAGACACACAGTTAAAACACAGCAGGCACACACATACACACAGCTAACCCAAACCAAGACACACACACAGAGTTAACTGACACACACACACACAGACACACACACACACACACACAGTTAACCCACACCAAGACACACGTACACACAGAGTTAACCGACACAGACACGTACACAGTTAACCCACACCCAGACACACATATGCAGTCAAGACACACAAAGACACACACAGACACTCACACGCACACACACACACACACACAGTTAACCCTCACCCAGAAACACACACACACACACACACACACACACACACTCACAGTTAACCCACACTTCAGAGACATAGACAAACAGTTAACCCACACCAATTTACACACAGTCAATCAACGCCCAGACACACACACAGTTAGCACACACCCAGACAGAAACATGCAAAGTTAACCCAAATCCAGACACACAGAGTCGACCAACACCCAGACACACACACAATTAACCCAGACCCTGACACATACACACAGTGAACCCATACCCAGAAACACACACACACACATACACACACACACACACACACACACACACACACACACACACACACACACACACACACACACACACACACACACACACACACACACACACACACACAGAGACAGTTAGCTGACACCCAGACACACACACACAGTTAACCCACACCTAGACACACACACAGTTAACCCATATCCATACACATACACAGTTAAACAACACCCAGACAGGAAAACACAGTTTACCCAAATGCAGACACAGACACACAGATAACCCACACCCAGAGACACATATACACACAGTTAACCTCACCAAGACACACACATACACACAGTGAACACATACCCAGACACAAACACACATTTAACCCACACCCAGACAGAAATAGACAAACAGTTAACACAAAGCGGACACACACATACACACAGTTAATCCACACCAAGACACACCTACACACAGAGTTACCCGACACAGACACATACACAGTTAACCCACTCCCAGACACACATATGCAGTCAAGACACACAAAGACACACACAGACACTCACACGCAAACACACACACACACAGTTAACCCACACCCAGAAACACACACACACACACACACTCACACTCACAGTTAACCCACACCCAGAGACATAGACAAACAGTTAACCCACACCAATTTACACACAGTCAACCAACGCCCAGACAGACACACAGTTAACACACACCCAGACAGAAACATGCACAGTTAACCCACATCCAGACACACAGAGTCGACCAACACCCAGACACACACACAATTAACCCAGACCCTGACACATACACACAGTGAACCCATACCCAGAAACACACACACACACACACACACACACACACACACACACACACACACAAACACACACACACACACACACACACACACACACACACACACACACACACACACACACACACACACACACACACACACACACACACACAGTTAACTGACACCCAGACGCACACACACAGTTAACCCACACCTAGACACACACACAGTTAACCCATACCCATACACATACACAGTTAAGCAACTCCCAGACAGGAAAACACAGTTTACCCAAATGCAGACACAGACACACAGATAAACCACACCCAGAGACACATATACACACAGTTAACCCCACCAAGACACACACATACACACAGTTAACACACACCCAGACACAAACACACATTTAACCCACACCCAGACAGAAATAGACAAACAGTTAACACAAAGCGGACACACACATACACACAGTTAACCCACACCAAGACACACCTACACACAGAGTTACCCGACACAGACACATACACAGTTAACCCACTCCCAGACACACATATGCAGTCAAGACACACACAAACACACACACACACACACACACACATACACACACACACACAGTTAACCCACACCCAGAAACACACACACACACACACAAAAAGTTGACCCACACCCAGAGACACACACAGTGTCAACCCACACCCAGACACACACACACACCGTTAACCCACACCCAGGCAGACATATACACAGAGTTAACCCACACCAAGACACAAACATACATACAGTTAACCCACACCCAGACATACACACAGTTAACCCACACCAAATATACACAGAGAGAGACAACACACACACAGGAACACACACACACACAGAACCAACACCCAGGCACACACATACACAGTCAACCCATATGCAGAGAGACAAACACAGTCAAGACACAACCAGACACACAAACAGTTAAACCACACCCAAGCACACACACAGTTAACCCACAGCCAAACACACACAGGCACAGATAATCCACACCCAGACACACACACACAGTTAAGCCACACCCAGATACCCACTCTTAACCCACACACAGACAGAAAGATGCACAGATAACCCAAATCCAGACACACACAGACAGGTAACCCACTTCAAGACACACACCATCAACCAAGACCCAGACACACACACTTACACAGTCAACCCACACTCCAACACAAACGCACACAGTCAACCCACACCCTGACACACACACAGTTCACCCACACCCCGACACGCACACACAAACACAGTTAACCCACACCAAGAAACACACACACACACAGAGTTAACACACAGCCAGACACAACCACAGTCAACCCATACACAGACACACACAAACACACAGTTAACCAACACCCAGACACATAAACACATTTAACCCACACCCAGACACAGAGACAGTTATCCCAAACTCAGACACACACACAGTGAACCTACACCCTGACAGAAACACGCAGCTAACCCAAATCCAGACACACACACACTTAACACACATTAAGACACGCACAGTCAACCAACACCCAGAGACACACAAAGTTAACCCACACCCTGAGACACACACATACACAGTTAACCCAGATGCAGAAACACACACCCACACACACAGTTAACACACACACAGACAAAAACACGCACAGTTAACCCAAATCCAAACATACACACACAGTTAACCCACACCAAGATACACAGAATCAATCAACGCCCAGACACATAGACACACAGTGAACCCATACCCAGACACGCACAAGCACACAGTTAACCCACACCCATGCACATACACACAGATAACCCACACCCAGACAGAAATAGACACACATTTAACCCACATCAGGCACACACATACACACAGCTAACCCAAACCAAGACACACACACAGAGTTAACTGACACCCAGACACACACACACAGTTAACCCACACATAGACACACACACAATTAACCCATACCCATACACATACACAGTTAAGCAACACCCAGACAGGAAAACACAGTTTACCCAAATGCAGACACAGACACACAGATAACCCACACCCAGAGACACATATACACACAGTTAACCCCACCAAGAAACACACATACACACAGTGAACACACACCCAGACACAAACACACATTTAACCCACACCCAGACAGAAATAGACACACAGTTAACCCACAGCAGACACACACATACACACAGCTAACCCAAACCAAGACACACACACAGAGTTAACTGACACACACACACAAAGTTAACCCACACCCAGACAGAAATAGACACACAGTTAACACAAAGCGGACACACACATACACACAGTTAACCCACACCAAGACACACACGTACACACAGAGTTAACTGACACAGACACATACACAGTTAACCCACACCCAGATACACATACGCAGTCAAGACACACAAAGACACACACAGACACTCACACGCACACACACACACACACACAGTTCACCCACACCCAGAAACACACACACACACACACACATACACACACACTCACAGTTAACCCACACCCAGAGACATAGACAAACAGTTAACCCACACCAATTTACACACAGTCAACCAACGCCCAGACAGACACACAGTTAACACACACCCAGACAGAAACATGCACAGTTAACCCACATCCAGACACACAGAGTCGACCAACACCCAGACACACACACAATTAACCCAGACCCTGACACATACACACAGTGAACCCATACCCAGAAACACACACACACACACACACACACACACACACACACACACACACACACACACACACACACACACACACACACACACACACACACACACACACACACACACACACACACACACATAGTTAACTGACACCCAGACACACACACACAGTTAACCCACACCTAGACACACACAGTTAACCCATACCCATACACATACACAGTTAAGCAACACCCAGACAGGAAAACACAGTTTACCCAAATGCAGACACAGACACACAGATAAACCACACCCAGAGACACATATACACACAGTTAACCCCACCAAGACACACACATACACACAGTTAACACACACCCAGACACAAACACACATTTAACCCACACCCAGACAGAAATAGACAAACAGTTAACACAAAGCGGACACACACATACACACAGTTAACCCACACCAAGACACACCTACACACAGAGTTACCCGACACAGACACATACACAGTTAACCCACTCCCAGACACACATATGCAGTCAAGACACACAAAAACACACACACACACACATACACACACACACACAGTTAACCCACACCCAGAAACACACACACACACACACACAAAAAGTTAACCCACACCCAGAGACACACACAGTGTCAACCCACACCCAGACACCCACACACACCGTTAACCCACACCCAGGCAGACATATACACAGAGTTAACCCACACCAAGACACAAACATACATACAGTTAACCCACACCCAGACATACACACAGTTAACCCACACCAAATATACAGAGAGAGAGACAACACACACACAGGAACACACACACACACAGAACCAACACCCAGACACACACATACACAGTCAACCCATATGCAGAGAGACAAACACAGTCAAGACACAACCAGACACACAAACAGTTAAACCACACCCAAGCACACACACAGTTAACCCACACCCAAACACACACAGGCACAGATAATCCACACCCAGACACACACACACAGTTAAGCCACACCCAGATACCCACTCTTAACCCACACACAGACAGAAAGATGCACAGATAACCCAAATCCAGACACACACAGACAGGTAACCCACTTCAAGACACACACCATCAACCAAGACCCAGACACACACACTTACACAGTCAACCCACACTCCAACACAAACGCACACAGTCAACCCACACCCTGACACACACACAGTTCACCCACACCCCGACACGCACACACAAACACAGTTAACCCACACCAAGAAACACACACACACACAGAGTTAACACACAGCCAGACACAACCACAGTCAACCCATACACAGACACACACAAACACACAGTTAACCAACACCCAGACACATAAACACATTTAACCCACACCCAGACACAGACAAAGTTAACCCAAACCCAGACACACACACAGTGAACCTACACCCTGACAGAAACACGCAGCTAACCCAAATCCAGACACACACACACTTAACACACATTAAGACACGCACAGTCAACCAACACCCAGAGACACACAAAGTTAACCCACACCCTGAGACACACACATACACAGTTAACCCAGACGCAGAAACACACACCCACACACACAGTTAACACACACACAGACAAAAACACGCACAGTTAACCCAAATCCAAACTACACACACAGTTAACCCACACCAAGATACACAGAATCAATCAACGCCCAGACACATAGACACACAGTTAACCCATACCCAGACATGCACAAACACACAGTTAACCCACACCCATGCACATACACACAGATAACCCACACCCAGACACACACACAGTGAACCCACACCCAGACACACACACAGTTAACACACACCCAGACAGAAACATGCACAGTTAACCCAAATCCAGACACACAGAGTCAACCAACACCCAGACACACACACAATTAACCCAGACCCTGACACATACACACAGTGAACCCATACCCAGAAACACACACACACACACACACACACACACACACACACACACACACACACACACAAACACACACACACACACACACAAACACACACACACACACACACACACACACACACACACACACACACACACACACACACACACACACACACACACACAGTTAACTGACACCCAGACACACACACACAGTTTACCCACACCTAGACACACACACAGTTAACCCATACCCATACACATACACAGTTAAGCAACACCCAGACAGGAAAACACAGTTTACCCAAATGCAGACACAGACACACAGATAACCCACACCCAGAGACACATATACACACAGTTAACCCCACCAAGACACACACATACACACAGTTAACACACACCCAGACACAAACACACATTTAACCCACACCCAGACAGAAATAGACACACAGTTAACACAAAGCGGACACACACATACACACAGTTAACCCACACGAAGGCACACCTACACACAGAGTTACCCGACACAGACACATACACAGTTAACCCACTCCCAGACACACATATGCAGTCAAGACACACAGAAACACACACACACACACACACACACACATACACACACACACACACAGTTAACCCACACCCAGAAACACACACACACATACACACAAAGTTAACCCACACCCAGAGACACACATAGTGTCAACCCACACCCAGACACACACACACACCGTTAACCCACACCCAGGCAGACATATACACAGAGTTAACCCACACCAAGACACAAACATACATACAGTTAACCCACACCCAGACATACACACAGTTAACCCACACCAACTATACACAGAGAGAGACAACACACACACAGGAACACACACACACACAGAACCAACACCCAGACACACACATACACAGTCAACCCATATGCAGAGAGACAAACACAGTCAAGACACAACCAGACACACAAACAGTTAAACCACACCCAAGCACACACACAGTTAACCCACAGCCAAACACACACAGGCACAGATAATCCACACCCAGACACACACACACAGTTAAGCCACACCCAGATACCCACTCTTAACCCACACACAGACAGAAAGATGCACAGATAACCCAAATCCAGACACACACAGACAGGTAACCCACTTCAAGACACACACCATCAACCAAGACCCAGACACACACACTTACACAGTCAACCCACACTCCAACACAAACGCACACAGTCAACCCACACCCTGACACATACACAGTTCACCCACACCCCGACACGCACACACAAACACAGTTAACCCACACCAAGAAACACACACACACACAGTGTTAACACACAGCCAGACACAACCACAGTCAACCCATACACAGACACACACAAACACACAGTTAACCAACACCCAGACACATAAACACATTTAACCCACACCCAGACACAGACACAGTTAACCCAAACCCAGACACACACACAGTGAACCTACACCCTGACAGAAACACGCAGCTAACCCAAATCCAGACACACACACACTTAACACACATTAAGACACGCACAGTCAACCAACACCCAGAGACACACAAAGTTAACCCACACCCTGAGACACACACATACACAGTTAACCCAGACGCAGAAACACACACCCACACACACAGTTAACACACACACAGACAAAAACACGCACAGTTAACCCAAATCCAAACATACACACACAGTTAACCCACACCAAGATACACAGAATCAATCAACGCCCAGACACATAGACACACAGTGAACCCATACCCAGACACGCACAAGCACACAGTTAACCCACACCCATGCACATACACACAGATAACCCACACCCAGACAGAAATAGACACACATTTAACCCACATCAGGCACACACATACACACAGCTAACCCAAACCAAGACACACACACAGAGTTAACTGACACCCAGACACACACACACAGTTAACCCACACATAGACACACACACAATTAACCCATACCCATACACATACACAGTTAAGCAACACCCAGACAGGAAAACACAGTTTACCCAAATGCAGACACAGACACACAGATAACCCACACCCAGAGACACATATACACACAGTTAACCCCACCAAGAAACACACATACACACAGTGAACACACACCCAGACACAAACACACATTTAACCCACACCCAGACAGAAATAGACACACAGTTAACCCACAGCAGACACACACATACACACAGCTAACCCAAACCAAGACACACACACAGAGTTAACTGACACACACACACAAAGTTAACCCACACCCAGACAGAAATAGACACACAGTTAACACAAAGCGGACACACACATACACACAGTTAACCCACACCAAGACACACACGTACACACAGAGTTAACTGACACAGACACATACACAGTTAACCCACACCCAGATACACATACGCAGTCAAGACACACAAAGACACACACAGACACTCACACGCACACACACACACACACAGTTCACCCACACCCAGAAACACACACACACACACACACATACACACACACTCACAGTTAACCCACACCCAGAGACATAGACAAACAGTTAACCCACACCAATTTACACACAGTCAACCAACGCCCAGACAGACACACAGTTAACACACACCCAGACAGAAACATGCACAGTTAACCCACATCCAGACACACAGAGTCGACCAACACCCAGACACACACACAATTAACCCAGACCCTGACACATACACACAGTGAACCCATACCCAGAAACACACACACACACACACACACACACACACACACACACACACACACACACACACACACACACACACACACACACACACACACATAGTTAACTGACACCCAGACACACACACACAGTTAACCCACACCTAGACACACACAGTTAACCCATACCCATACACATACACAGTTAAGCAACACCCAGACAGGAAAACACAGTTTACCCAAATGCAGACACAGACACACAGATAAACCACACCCAGAGACACATATACACACAGTTAACCCCACCAAGACACACACATACACACAGTTAACACACACCCAGACACAAACACACATTTAACCCACACCCAGACAGAAATAGACAAACAGTTAACACAAAGCGGACACACACATACACACAGTTAACCCACACCAAGACACACCTACACACAGAGTTACCCGACACAGACACATACACAGTTAACCCACTCCCAGACACACATATGCAGTCAAGACACACAAAAACACACACACACACACATACACACACACACACAGTTAACCCACACCCAGAAACACACACACACACACACACAAAAAGTTAACCCACACCCAGAGACACACACAGTGTCAACCCACACCCAGACACCCACACACACCGTTAACCCACACCCAGGCAGACATATACACAGAGTTAACCCACACCAAGACACAAACATACATACAGTTAACCCACACCCAGACATACACACAGTTAAACCACACCAAATATACAGAGAGAGAGACAACACACACACAGGAACACACACACACACAGAACCAACACCCAGACACACACATACACAGTCAACCCATATGCAGAGAGACAAACACAGTCAAGACACAACCAGACACACAAACAGTTAAACCACACCCAAGCACACACACAGTTAACCCACACCCAAACACACACAGGCACAGATAATCCACACCCAGACACACACACACAGTTAAGCCACACCCAGATACCCACTCTTAACCCACACACAGACAGAAAGATGCACAGATAACCCAAATCCAGACACACACAGACAGGTAACCCACTTCAAGACACACACCATCAACCAAGACCCAGACACACACACTTACACAGTCAACCCACACTCCAACACAAACGCACACAGTCAACCCACACCCTGACACACACACAGTTCACCCACACCCCGACACGCACACACAAACACAGTTAACCCACACCAAGAAACACACACACACACAGAGTTAACACACAGCCAGACACAACCACAGTCAACCCATACACAGACACACACAAACACACAGTTAACCAACACCCAGACACATAAACACATTTAACCCACACCCAGACACAGACAAAGTTAACCCAAACCCAGACACACACACAGTGAACCTACACCCTGACAGAAACACGCAGCTAACCCAAATCCAGACACACACACACTTAACACACATTAAGACACGCACAGTCAACCAACACCCAGAGACACACAAAGTTAACCCACACCCTGAGACACACACATACACAGTTAACCCAGACGCAGAAACACACACCCACACACACAGTTAACACACACACAGACAAAAACACGCACAGTTAACCCAAATCCAAACTACACACACAGTTAACCCACACCAAGATACACAGAATCAATCAACGCCCAGACACATAGACACACAGTTAACCCATACCCAGACATGCACAAACACACAGTTAACCCACACCCATGCACATACACACAGATAACCCACACCCAGACACACACACAGTGAACCCACACCCAGACACACACACAGTTAACACACACCCAGACAGAAACATGCACAGTTAACCCAAATCCAGACACACAGAGTCAACCAACACCCAGACACACACACAATTAACCCAGACCCTGACACATACACACAGTGAACCCATACCCAGAAACACACACACACACACACACACACACACACACACACACACACACAAACACACACACACACACACACAAACACACACACACACACACACACACACACACACACACACACACACACACACACACACACACACACACACACACACACACACACACACACACACAGTTAACTGACACCCAGACACACACACACAGTTTACCCACACCTAGACACACACACAGTTAACCCATACCCATACACATACACAGTTAAGCAACACCCAGACAGGAAAACACAGTTTACCCAAATGCAGACACATACACACAGATAACCCACACCCAGAGACACATATACACACAGTTAACCCCACCAAGACACACACATACACACAGTTAACACACACCCAGACACAAACACACATTTAACCCACACCCAGACAGAAATAGACACACAGTTAACACAAAGCGGACACACACATACACACAGTTAACCCACACGAAGGCACACCTACACACAGAGTTACCCGACACAGACACATACACAGTTAACCCACTCCCAGACACACATATGCAGTCAAGACACACAGAAACACACACACACACACACACACACACATACACACACACACACACAGTTAACCCACACCCAGAAACACACACACACATACACACAAAGTTAACCCACACCCAGAGACACACATAGTGTCAACCCACACCCAGACACACACACACACCGTTAACCCACACCCAGGCAGACATATACACAGAGTTAACCCACACCAAGACACAAACATACATACAGTTAACCCACACCCAGACATACACACAGTTAACCCACACCAACTATACACAGAGAGAGACAACACACACACAGGAACACACACACACACAGAACCAACACCCAGACACACACATACACAGTCAACCCATATGCAGAGAGACAAACACAGTCAAGACACAACCAGACACACAAACAGTTAAACCACACCCAAGCACACACACAGTTAACCCACAGCCAAACACACACAGGCACAGATAATCCACACCCAGACACACACACACAGTTAAGCCACACCCAGATACCCACTCTTAACCCACACACAGACAGAAAGATGCACAGATAACCCAAATCCAGACACACACAGACAGGTAACCCACTTCAAGACACACACCATCAACCAAGACCCAGACACACACACTTACACAGTCAACCCACACTCCAACACAAACGCACACAGTCAACCCACACCCTGACACATACACAGTTCACCCACACCCCGACACGCACACACAAACACAGTTAACCCACACCAAGAAACACACACACACACACAGTGTTAACACACAGCCAGACACAACCACAGTCAACCCATACACAGACACACACAAACACACAGTTAACCAACACCCAGACACATAAACACATTTAACCCACACCCAGACACAGACACAGTTAACCCAAACCCAGACACACACACAGTGAACCTACACCCTGACAGAAACACGCAGCTAACCCAAATCCAGACACACACACACTTAACACACATTAAGACACGCACAGTCAACCAACACCCAGAGACACACAAAGTTAACCCACACCCTGAGACACACACATACACAGTTAACCCAGACGCAGAAACACACACCCACACACACAGTTAACACACACACAGACAAAAACACGCACAGTTAACCCAAATCCAAACATACACACACAGTTAACCCACACCAAGATACACAGAATCAATCAACGCCCAGACACATAGACACACAGTTAACCCATACCCAGACACGCACAAACACACAGTTAACCCACACCCATGCACATACACACAGATAACCCACACCCAGACAGAAATAGACACACATTTAACCCACAGCAGGCACACACATACACACAGCTAACCCAAACCAAGACACACACACAGAGTTAACTGACACACACACATACACAGTTAACCCACACCCAGACAGAAATAGACACACAGTTAACACAAAGCAGACACACACATACACACAGTTAACCCACACCAAGACACACGTACACACAGAGTTAACCGACACAGACACATACACAGTTAACCCACACCCAGACACACATATGCAGTCAAGACAAAAAGACACACACAGACACACACACGCACAGACACACACACACACAGTTAACCCACACCAAGAAACACACACACACACACTCACAGTTAACCCACACCCAGAGACATAGACAAACAGTTAACCCACACCAATTTACACACTGTCAACCAACGCCCAGACACACACACACATAGTTAACCAACACCCAGACACGCACAAACACACATTTAACCCACACCCAGAATCACACACACACACACACACACACACACACACATACACACAGTTAACCCAATTCCAGACACACACAGTCAACCAACACCCACACACATACAAAATTAACCCAGACCCTGACACATACACACAGTTAACCCACACCCCGAAACACACACAGATAACCACAGAGAAAAACATGCACAGTTAACCCAAATCCAGACATACACACACAGTTAACCCACACCGAGACATAGTTAAACAGTTAACCCACACCCAGACAACCCACAAAGAGTTAACCCGTACCCGGACATGCACAAACACACAGTTAACCCACACCCAGAAACACATACACACACACACACACACACACACACACACACACACACACACACACACACACACACACACACACACACACACACACACACACACACACACACACACACACACACACACACACACACACACACAGTTAACCCACACCCAGAAACACACACACGCACACACAGTTAACCTACACCCAGAGACACACATGTTGTCAACTCACACCGAGACACACACCCAGACACACACACAGAGTTAACCTACACCCAGACATACACACACAGTTAACCCACACTGAGAAATAGACAAACAGTTAACCCACACCAAGATACACACAGTCAACCAACGCTGAGACACACACACACACAAATTTAACCCATAACCAGACACGCACAAACACACAGTTAACCCACACCTGGAAACACACAGACACACACACACACACACACACACACACAGTTAACCCACACCCAGACACGCACAAACAGTTAATCCACACACAGACAAAAACACGCACAGTTAACCCAAATCCAGACATACACACACAGTTAACCCACACCGAGACATAGACAAAATATTAACCCACACAAAGATACATACAGTCAACCAATGCCCAGACACGCACAAACACACAGTTAACCCACACCCAGAAACACACAAACATACCCAGACACACACACAGTTAACCCAAATCCAGACACACAGATTCAACCAACACACACACACAAAATTAACCCAGAACCTGACACATACACACAGTTAACGTACATCCAGAAAAACACACACAAACACACACACAGTTAACTCACACCTAGACGAACACTCACAGTTAACCCACACCTAGATACACACACAGTTAACCCATACCCAGACACATACACCGTTAAGCAACACCCAGACAGAAAAACGCAGTTAACCCAAATGCAGACACACATGCACACTTAACCCACACCCAGACACACTTACAGTGAACCCACACCCAGAGACACATATACACACAGATAATCCACACCAAGACACACATACACACAGTTAACCCACACCCAGACACATACACACATTTAACCCACACCCAGACAGAAATGGACACAAAGTTAACCCACAGCAGATACACACATACACACAATGAACCCACACCAAGACACACAAACACAGAGTTAACCGACACACACACAGTTAACCCACACCCAGACAGATATAGACACACAGTTAACCCACAGCAGACACACACATACACACAGTTAACCCACACCAAGATACACATACACAGAGTTAACCAATACACACACACACAAACAGTTAACCTACACACAGACACACACACGCAGTCAAGACACACAAAGACAAACACACACACACACACACACACACACACACACACACACACACACACACACACACACACACACACACACACACACACACACACACACACACATAGTTAACTGACACCCAGACACACACACACAGTTAACCCACACCTAGACACACACAGTTAACCCATACCCATACACATACACAGTTAAGCAACACCCAGACAGGAAAACACAGTTTACCCAAATGCAGACACAGACACACAGATAAACCACACCCAGAGACACATATACACACAGTTAACCCCACCAAGACACACACATACACACAGTTAACACACACCCAGACACAAACACACATTTAACCCACACCCAGACAGAAATAGACAAACAGTTAACACAAAGCGGACACACACATACACACAGTTAACCCACACCAAGACACACCTACACACAGAGTTACCCGACACAGACACATACACAGTTAACCCACTCCCAGACACACATATGCAGTCAAGACACACAAAAACACACACACACACACATACACACACACACACAGTTAACCCACACCCAGAAACACACACACACACACACACAAAAAGTTAACCCACACCCAGAGACACACACAGTGTCAACCCACACCCAGACACCCACACACACCGTTAACCCACACCCAGGCAGACATATACACAGAGTTAACCCACACCAAGACACAAACATACATACAGTTAACCCACACCCAGACATACACACAGTTAAACCACACCAAATATACAGAGAGAGAGACAACACACACACAGGAACACACACACACACAGAACCAACACCCAGACACACACATACACAGTCAACCCATATGCAGAGAGACAAACACAGTCAAGACACAACCAGACACACAAACAGTTAAACCACACCCAAGCACACACACAGTTAACCCACACCCAAACACACACAGGCACAGATAATCCACACCCAGACACACACACACAGTTAAGCCACACCCAGATACCCACTCTTAACCCACACACAGACAGAAAGATGCACAGATAACCCAAATCCAGACACACACAGACAGGTAACCCACTTCAAGACACACACCATCAACCAAGACCCAGACACACACACTTACACAGTCAACCCACACTCCAACACAAACGCACACAGTCAACCCACACCCTGACACACACACAGTTCACCCACACCCCGACACGCACACACAAACACAGTTAACCCACACCAAGAAACACACACACACACAGAGTTAACACACAGCCAGACACAACCACAGTCAACCCATACACAGACACACACAAACACACAGTTAACCAACACCCAGACACATAAACACATTTAACCCACACCCAGACACAGACAAAGTTAACCCAAACCCAGACACACACACAGTGAACCTACACCCTGACAGAAACACGCAGCTAACCCAAATCCAGACACACACACACTTAACACACATTAAGACACGCACAGTCAACCAACACCCAGAGACACACAAAGTTAACCCACACCCTGAGACACACACATACACAGTTAACCCAGACGCAGAAACACACACCCACACACACAGTTAACACACACACAGACAAAAACACGCACAGTTAACCCAAATCCAAACTACACACACAGTTAACCCACACCAAGATACACAGAATCAATCAACGCCCAGACACATAGACACACAGTTAACCCATACCCAGACATGCACAAACACACAGTTAACCCACACCCATGCACATACACACAGATAACCCACACCCAGACACACACACAGTGAACCCACACCCAGACACACACACAGTTAACACACACCCAGACAGAAACATGCACAGTTAACCCAAATCCAGACACACAGAGTCAACCAACACCCAGACACACACACAATTAACCCAGACCCTGACACATACACACAGTGAACCCATACCCAGAAACACACACACACACACACACACACACACACACACACACACACACACAAACACACACACACACACACACAAACACACACACACACACACACACACACACACACACACACACACACACACACACACACACACACACACACACACAGTTAACTGACACCCAGACACACACACACAGTTTACCCACACCTAGACACACACACAGTTAACCCATACCCATACACATACACAGTTAAGCAACACCCAGACAGGAAAACACAGTTTACCCAAATGCAGACACAGACACACAGATAACCCACACCCAGAGACACATATACACACAGTTAACCCCACCAAGACACAAACATACACACAGTTAACACACACCCAGACACAAACACACATTTAACCCACACCCAGACAGAAATAGACACACAGTTAACACAAAGCGGACACACACATACACACAGTTAACCCACACGAAGGCACACCTACACACAGAGTTACCCGACACAGACACATACACAGTTAACCCACTCCCAGACACACATATGCAGTCAAGACACACAGAAACACACACACACACACACACACACACACATACACACACACACACACAGTTAACCCACACCCAGAAACACACACACACATACACACAAAGTTAACCCACACCCAGAGACACACATAGTGTCAACCCACACCCAGACACACACACACACCGTTAACCCACACCCAGGCAGACATATACACAGAGTTAACCCACACCAAGACACAAACATACATACAGTTAACCCACACCCAGACATACACTCAGTTAACCCACACCAACTATACACAGAGAGAGACAACACACACACAGGAACACACACACACACACAGAACCAACACCCAGACACACACATACACAGTCAACCCATATGCAGAGAGACAAACACAGTCAAGACACAACCAGACACACAAACAGTTAAACCACACCCAAGCACACACACAGTTAACCCACAGCCAAACACACACAGGCACAGATAATCCACACCCAGACACACACACACAGTTAAGCCACACCCAGATACCCACTCTTAACCCACACACAGACAGAAAGATGCACAGATAACCCAAATCCAGACACACACAGACAGGTAACCCACTTCAAGACACACACCATCAACCAAGACCCAGACACACACACTTACACAGTCAACCCACACTCCAACACAAACGCACACAGTCAACCCACACCCTGACACATACACAGTTCACCCACACCCCGACACGCACACACAAACACAGTTAACCCACACCAAGAAACACACACACACACAGTGTTAACACACAGCCAGACACAACCACAGTCAACCCATACACAGACACACACAAACACACAGTTAACCAACACCCAGACACATAAACACATTTAACCCACACCCAGACACAGACACAGTTAACCCAAACCCAGACACACACACAGTGAACCTACACCCCGACAGAAACACGCAGCTAACCCAAATCCAGACACACACACACTTAACACACATTAAGACACGCACAGTCAACCAACACCCAGAGACACACAAAGTTAACCCACACCCTGAGACACACACATACACAGTTAACCCAGACGCAGAAACACACACCCACACACACAGTTAACACACACACAGACAAAAACACGCACAGTTAACCCAAATCCAAACATACACACACAGTTAACCCACACCAAGATACACAGAATCAATCAACGCCCAGACACATAGACACACAGTTAACCCATACCCAGACACACACAAACACACAGTTAACCCACACCCATGCACATACACACAGATAACCCACACCCAGACAGAAATAGACACACATTTAACCCACATCAGGCACACACATACACACAGCTAACCCAAACCAAGACACACACACAGAGTTAACTGACACACACACATACACAGTTAACCCACACCCAGACAGAAATAGACACACAGTTAACACAAAGCAGACACACACATACACACAGTTAACCCACACCAAGACACACGTAAACACAGAGTTAACCGACACAGACACATACACAGTTAACCCACACCCAGACACACATATGCAGTCAAGACAAAAAGACACACACAGACACACACACGCACAGACACACACACACACAGTTAACCCACACCAAGAAACACACACACACACACTCACAGTTAACCCACACCCAGAGACATAGACAAACAGTTAACCCACACCAATTTACACACTGTCAACCAACGCCCAGACACACACACACATAGTTAACCAACACCCAGACACGCACAAACACACATTTAACCCACACCCAGAATCACACACACACACACACACACACACACACACACATACACACAGTTAACCCAATTCCAGACACACACAGTCAACCAACACCCACACACATACAAAATTAACCCAGACCCTGACACATACACACAGTTAACCCACACCCCGAAACACACACAGATAACCACAGAGAAAAACATGCACAGTTAACCCAAATCCAGACATACACACACAGTTAACCCACACCGAGACATAGTTAAACAGTTAACCCACACCCAGACACACCCACAAAGAGTTAACCCGTACCCGGACATGCACAAACACACAGTTAACCCACACCCAGAAACACATACACACACACACACACACACACACACACACACACACACACACACACACACACACACACACACACACACACACACACACACACACACACACACACACACACACACACACAGTTAACCCACACCCAGAAACACACACACGCACACACAGTTAACCTACACCCAGAGACACACATGTTGTCAACTCACACCGAGACACACACCCAGACACACACACAGAGTTAACCTACACCCAGACATACACACACAGTTAACCCACACTGAGAAATAGACAAACAGTTAACCCACATCAAGATACACACAGTCAACCAACGCTGAGACACACACACACACAAATTTAACCCATAACCAGACACGCACAAACACACAGTTAACCCACACCTGGAAACACACAGACACACACACACACACACACACACACACAGTTAACCCACACCCAGACACGCACAAACAGTTAATCCACACACAGACAAAAACACGCACAGTTAACCCAAATCCAGACATACACACACAGTTAACCCACACCGAGACATAGACAAAATATTAACCCACACAAAGATACATACAGTCAACCAATGCCCAGACACGCACAAACACACAGTTAACCCACACCCAGAAACACACAAACATACCCAGACACACACACAGTTAACCCAAATCCAGACACACAGATTCAACCAACACACACACACAAAATTAACCCAGAACCTGACACATACACACAGTTAACGTACATCCAGAAAAACACACACAAACACACACACAGTTAACTCACACCTAGACGAACACTCACAGTTAACCCACACCTAGATACACACACAGTTAACCCATACCCAGACACATACACCGTTAAGCAACACCCAGACAGAAAAACGCAGTTAACCCAAATGCAGACACACATGCACACTTAACCCACACCCAGACACACTTACAGTGAACCCACACCCAGAGACACATATACACACAGATAATCCACACCAAGACACACATACACACAGTTAACCCACACCCAGACACATACACACATTTAACCCACACCCAGACAGAAATGGACACAAAGTTAACCCACAGCAGATACACACATACACACAATGAACCCACACCAAGACACACAAACACAGAGTTAACCGACACACACACAGTTAACCCACACCCAGACAGATATAGACACACAGTTAACCCACAGCAGACACACACATACACACAGTTAACCCACACCAAGATACACATACACAGAGTTAACCAACACACACACACACAAACAGTTAACCTACACACAGACACACACACGCAGTCAAGACACACAAAGACAAACACACACACACACACACACACACACACACACACACACACACACACACACACACACACACACACACACACACACACACACATACACACACACGCACAGTTAACCCACACCCAGAAACACACACAGACACACACACACACACAAAGTTAACCCACTCCCAGAGACACACACAGTGTCAACCCACACGCAGACAAACACACACACACCGTTAACCCACACCCAGGCAGACATATAGACAGAGTTAACCCTCACCAAGACACAAACATACATACAGTTAACCCACACCCAGACATACACACAGTTCACCCACACCAAATATACACAGAGAGAGACAACACAAACACAGGAACACACACACACACAGAAGCGACACCCAGACACACACATACACACAGTCAACCCATATGCAGAGAGACAAACACAGTCAAGACACAACCAAACATACAAACAGTTAAACCACACCCAGCACACACACAGTTAACCCACACCAAAACACACACAGGCACAGATAATCCACACCCAGACACACACACACAGTTAAGCCACACCCAGACACCCACTCTGAACCCACACACAGACAGAAAGATGCACAGATAACCCAAATCCAGACACACACAGACAGGTAACCCACTTCAAGACACACACCGTCAACCAAGACCCAGACACACACACTTACATA
This sequence comes from Isurus oxyrinchus, assembly GCA_026770705.1. NCBI lineage: Eukaryota > Metazoa > Chordata > Chondrichthyes > Lamniformes > Lamnidae > Isurus > Isurus oxyrinchus. The sequence goes on from JANJGN010000017.1 coordinate 25,111,518, forward strand.
ATCAACCCACACTCCAACACAAACGCACACAGTCAACCCACACCCTGACACACACACAGTTAACCCACACCCCGACACGCACACACAAACACAGTTAACCCACACCAAGAAACACACACACACACACACAGAGTTAACACACAGCCAGACACAAACACAGTCAACCCATGCACAGACACACACAAACACACAGTTAACCAACACCCAGACACATAAACACATTTAACCCACACCCAGACACAGACACAGTTAACCCAAACCCAGACACACACACAGTGAACCTACACCCTGACAGAAACACGCAGCTAACCCAAATCCAGACACACACACACTTAACACACATTAAGACACGCACAGTCAACCAACACCCAGAGACACACAAAGTTAACCCACACCCTGAGACACACACATACACAGTTAACCCAGACGCAGAAACACACACCCACACACACAGTTAACACACACAGACAAAAACACGCACAGTTAACCCAAATCCAAACTACACACACAGTTAACCCACACCAAGATACACAGAATCAATCAACGCCCAGACACATAGACACACAGTGAACCCATACCCAGACACGCACAAGCACACAGTTAACCCACACCCATGCACATACACACAGATAACCCACACCCAGACAGAAATAGACACACATTTAACCCACAGCAGGCACACACATACACACAGCTAACCCAAACCAAGACACACACACAGAGTTAACTGACACACACACATACACAGTTAACCCACACCCAGACAGAAATAGACACACAGTTAACACAAAGCAGACACACACATACACACAGTTAACCCACACCAAGACACACGTACACACAGAGTTAACCGACACAGACACATACACAGTTAACCCACACCCAGACACACATATGCAGTCAAGACAAAAAGACACACACAGACACACACATGCACAGACACACACACACACAGTTAACCCACACCAAGAAACACACACACACACACTCACAGTTAACCCACACCCAGAGACATAGACAAACAGTTAACCCACACCAATTTACACACTGTCAACCAACGCCCAGACACACACACACATAGTTAACCAACACCCAGACACGCACAAACACACATTTAACCCACACCCAGAATCACACACACACACACACACACACACACACACACACACACACACACACACACACACACACACACACACACACACACACACACACACACACACACACACACACACACACACAGTTAACCCAATTCCAGACACACACAGTCAACCAACACCCACACACATACAAAATTAACCTAGACACTGACACATACACACAGTTAACCCACACCCCGAAACACACACAGATAACCACAAACAGAGAAAAACACGCACAGTTAACCCAAATCCAGACATACACACACAGTTAACCCACACCGAGACATAGTTAAACAGTTAACCCACACCCAGACACACCCACACAGAGTTAACCCGTACCCGGACATGCACAAACACACAGTTAACCCACACCCAGAAACACATACACACACACACACACACAGACACACAGACACACACACACACACACACACACACACACACACACACACACACACACACACACACACACACACACACACACACACACACACACATACACACACACACACACACACACACACGCACACACACACACAGAGTTAACCCAAATCCAGACACACACAGTCAACCAACACCCACACACACATAAAATTAACCCAGACCCTCATACATACACACAGTTAACCCACACCCAGAAACACACACACACACACATACACACACAGAGTTAACCCACACCCAGACACATACGCACAGTTAACCCACACCCAGATACACACACAGTTAACCCATACCCAGACACATACATAGTTAAGCAACACCCAGACAGAAAAACACAGTTCACCCAAATGCAGACACACATGCACAGTTAACCCACACCCAGACACACTCACAGTGAACCCACACTAAGATAGAAAAACGCACATTTAACCCAAATGCAGACACAATCGTAGAGTTCACCCACACCCAGAGACAAATATACACACAGATAATCCACACCAAGACACACACATACACACAGTTATCCCACACCAAGACACACATACACACAGAGTTAATCGACACACACACGTACACAATTAACCCATACCCAGGCACACATGCACAGTCAAAACACACAAAGACACACACACACATACACACACAAACACACACACACACACACACACACACACACACACACACACACACACACACACACACACACACACACACACACACACACACAGTTAACCCACACCCAGAAACACACACACGCACACACAGTTAACCTACACCCAGAGACACACATGTTGTCAACTCACACCGAGACACACACCCAGACACACACACAGAGTTAACCTACACCCATACATACACACACAGTTAACCCACACTGAGAAATAGACAAACAGTTAACCCACACCAAGATACACACAGTCAACCAACGCTGAGACACACACACACACAAATTTAACCCATAACCAGACACGCACAAACACACAGTTAACCCACACCTGCAAACACACAGACACACACACACACACACAGTTAACCCACACCCAGACACGCACAAACAGTTAATCCACACACAGACAAAAACACGCACAGTTAACCCAAATCCAGACATACACACACAGTTAACCCACACCGAGACATAGACAAAATATTAACCCACACAAAGATACATACAGTCAACCAATGCCCAGACACGCACAAACACACAGTTAACCCACACCCAGAAACACACAAACATACCCAGACACACACACAGTTAACCCAAATCCAGACACACAGATTCAACCAACACACACACACAAAATTAACCCAGAACCTGACACATACACACAGTTAACGTACATCCAGAAAAACACACACAAACACACACACAGTTAACTCACACCTAGACGAACACTCACAGTTAACCCACACCTAGATACACACACAGTTAACCCATACCCAGACACATACACCGTTAAGCAACACCCAGACAGAAAAACGCAGTTAACCCAAATGCAGACACACATGCACACTTAACCCACACCCAGACACACTCACAGAGAACCCACACCCAGAGACACATATACACACAGATAATCCACACCAAGACACACATACACACAGTTAACCCACACCCAGACACATACACACATTTAACCCACACCCAGACAGAAATGGACACAAAGTTAACCCACAGCAGATACACACATACACACAATGAACCCACACCAAGACACACAAACACAGAGTTAACCGACACACACACACACAGTTAACCCACACCCAGACAGATATAGACACACTGTTAACCCACAGCAGACACACACATACACACAGCTAACCCACACCAAGATACACATACACAGAGTTAACCAACACACACACACACAAACAGTTAACCTACACACAGACACACACACGCAGTCAAGACACACAAAGACAAACACACACACACACACTCACACACAGTTAAACCACAACCAGAAACACACACACACACACACACACACACACACACACACACACACACACACACACACACACACACACACACACACACACACACACACACACACACACACACACACACACACAGTTAACCCATATCCAGAGACACTGTCAACCGACACCCAGACACACACACACACACACACACACGCACACACACAGAGATTTAACCGACACCCAGAAACACACATACTGTTAACCGACACCCAGACACACACACACTGTTAACCCACACCCAAACATACACACACCGTTAACCCACACCCACACAGACATACACACAGTTAACCCACACCCATATACACACAGAGAGACAATATACACACAGGAACACAAACAAATGCAGAACCAACACCCAGACACACACATACACAGTCAACCCATATGCAGGCAGACACACACAGTCAAGGCACACCCAGACACACACAGAATTAACCCACATCCTGACACATACACACAGTTAACCCACACCCAGAAACACACAAACACACAGTTTACTCACACCCAGACACACACATAAACTGTCAACCCATATGCAGGCAGACACACACAGTCAAGGCACACCCAGACACACACACAATTAACCCACACCCAGACACATACACAGTTAAGCAACACCCAGGCAGAAAAACACACAGTTAACCCAAATGCAGACAGACACGCACATTTAACCCGCATCCAGAGACACATATACACACAGTTAACCACCAGCAAGACACACACATACACACAGTTAACCCACACCCAGACACATACACACATTTAACACACACCCAGACAGAAATAGACACACGGTTAAACCACACCTAGACACACACACACAGTTAACCCACACCCAGACACATACACAGTTAAGCAACACCCAGGCAGAAAAACACACAGTTAACCCAAATGCAGACAGACACGCACATTTAACCCGCACCCAGAGACACATATACACACAGTTAACCACCAGCAAGACACACACATACACACAGTTAACCCACACACAGACACATACACACATTTAACACACACCCAGACAGAAATAGACACACGGTTAAACCACAGCAGACACACACATACACACAGCTAACACACACCAAACACACACAGTCAACCAACGCCCAGACACACACACACACACACAGTTAACCCATACCCAGACACGCACAAACACACAGTTAACCCACACCCAGGCAAATACACACAGATAACCCACACCCAGACACACACACAGAGAAACCACACACAGTTAACCCACACCCAGACAGAAACACGCACACTTAACCCTAATCCAGACACACACAGTCAACCAACACACAGACACACACACAATTAACACACACCCTGACACACACACAGTTAACCCACACCCAGAAACACACAAACACACAGTTAACCCACACCCAGACACACTCACACAGTGTACCCACACCTAGACTGACACATACACAGTTAACCCACACCCAGACACATACACAGTTAAGCAACACCCAGGCAGAAAAACACACAGTTAACCCAAATGCAGACAGACACGCACATTTAACCCGCATCCAGAGACACATATACACACAGTTAACCACCAGCAAGACACACACATACACACAGTTAACCCACACCCAGACACATACACACATTTAACACACACCCAGACAGAAATAGACACACGGTTAAACCACACCTAGACACACACACACAGTTAACCCACACCCAGACACATACACAGTTAAGCAACACCCTGGCAGAAAAACACACAGTTAACCCAAATGCAGACAGACACGCACATTTAACCCGCACCCAGAGACACATATACACACAGTTAACCACCAGCAAGACACACACATACACACAGTTAACCCACACCCAGACACATACACACATTTAACACACACCCAGACAGAAATAGACACACGGTTAAACCACAGCAGACACACACATACACACAGCTAACACACACCAAACACACACAGTCAACCAACGCCCAGACACACACACACACAGTTAACCCATACCCAGACACGCACAAACACACAGTTAACCCACACCCAGGCAAATACACACAGATAACCCACACCCAGACACACACACAGTGAAACCACACACAGTTAACCCACACCCAGACAGAAACACGCACACTTAACCCTAATCCAGACACACACAGTCAACCAACACACAGACACACACACAATTAACACACACCCTGACACACACACAGTTAACCCACACCCAGAAACACACAAACACACAGTTAACCCACACCCAGACACACTCACACAGTGTACCCACACCTAGACTGACACATACACAGTTAACCCACACCCAGACACATACACAGTTAAGTAACAGCCAGACAGAAAAACGCACTGCTAACCCAAATGCAGAGAGACATGCACAGTTAACCCACACCCAGAGACACATATACACACAGTTATCCCCAACCAAGACACACACATACACACAGTTAACCCACACCCAGACACATACACACATTTAACCCACACCCAGACAGAAATTGACACACGGTTAACCCATAGCAGCCACACACATACACACAGCTAACCCACATAAAGTCACACACAGAGTTAACCGACACACACACAAACACTGTTAAACAACAACCAGACAGAAATAGACACACAGTTAACCCACGGCAGATACACACATACACACAGTTAACCAACACCAAGACACACATAGACACAGAGTTAATCGACACACACACATACACAGTTAACACACACCCAGGCACACATACGCAGTCAAGACACACAAAGACACACACACACACATACACACACACACACACACACACACACACACACACACACACACATACACACACACACACACACACACACACACACACACACACACACACACACACACACACACAGTTAACCCCAGGCCCAGAAACACACACACACACACACATTTAACGCACACCGAGAAACACACACACACACGGAGTTAACGCACAGCCAGACACAAACACAGTCAACCCATACCAAGACACACACAAACAAACAGTTAACCCACACCCAGACACAAACACATTTAACCCACACCCAGACACAGACACAGTTAACCAACACCCAGACACACACACAGTTAACCTACACCCAGACAGAAACATGCATTTAACCCAAATCCAGACACACACACAGTTAACCCACATTAAGACATGCACAGTCAACCAACACCCAGCCACACACAAAGTTAACCCACACCTTGAGACACACACATACACAGTTAACCCACACCTAGAAACACACACACACACACACACACACACACACACACACACACACACACACACACACACACACACACACACACACACACACACACACACACACACACACACACACACACACACACACACACACACACACAGTTAACCCACACATGGACAAAAACACGCACAGTGAACCCAAATCCAGACATACACACACAGTTAACCCACACCAAGATACATGCAGTCAACCAACGCCCAGACACGCACAAACACACAGTTAACCCACACCCAGGCACATACACACAGATAATCCACACTCAGACACACAAACATTGAACCCACACCCACACACACAGTTAACCCACGGCAGATACACACATACACACAGTTAACCAATACCAAGACACACATAGACACAGAGTTAATCGACACACATACATACACAGTTAACACACAATCAGACACACATACGCAGTCAAGACACACAAAGACACACACACACACATACACACACATACACACACACACACACACACACACACACACACACACACACACACACACACACACACACACACACACACACACACATAGTTAACCCAGACCCAGAAACACACACACACACACACACACACACACACACACACACACACAGTTAACCCACACCCAGAGACACACACAGTGTCAACCCACACCCAGACACACACACAGAGTTAACCCACACCCAAACACACCGTTAACCCACACCCAGACAAACATATACACAGAGTTAACCCACACCCAGACACAAACATACATACAGTTAACCCACACCCAGACATACACACAGTTAACTCACACCCATATACACATAGAGAGACAACACACACACAGGAACACACACACACAGAACCAACACCCAAACAAACACATACACAGTCAACCCATATGCAGAGAGACAAACACAGTCAAGGCACACCCACACACACAAACAGTTAAACCACACCCAAGCACACACATAGTTAACCCACACCCAGACACATACAGGCACAGATAATCCAAACCCAGACATACACACACAGTTAAGCCACACCCAGAAGCCCACAGTTAACCCACACACAGACAGAAACACGCACAGATAACCCCAATCCAGACACACACACACAGGTAACCCACTTCAAGACACATACTGTCAACCAAGACCCAGACACACACACTCACACAGTCAACCCACACTCAGACACAAATGCATACAGAAAACCCACAACCTGACACACACACAGTTAACCCACACCCTGACATACACACACACACACACAATTCACCCACACCCAGAAACATGCACACACAAACACACACATTTAATGCACACCGAGAAACACTCACACACACGGAGTTAATGCACAGCCAGACACAAACAAAGTCAACCCATACCAAGACACACACAAACAAACAGTTAACCCACACCCAGACACAAACACATTTAACCCACACCCAGACACACACACAGTTAACCAACACCCAGACAGAAACATGCAGTTAACCCAAATCCAGACACACACACAGTTAACCAACATTAAGACACGCACAGTCAACCAACACCCAGATACACACACAGTTAACTCACACCCAGAGAGAAACACGCACACTTAACTCAAATTCAGACACACACAGTCAACCAACACCCAGACACACCCAGTTAACCCAGACCCTGACACATACACACATTTAACACACACCCAGAAACACACAAACACACACAGGTAACCCACACCCAGACACACACACGCAGTTAATCCACACCTAGATACACACACAGTTAACCCATACCCAGACACAGACACAGTTAAGCAACACCCAGACAGAAAAACGCAGTTATCCCTAATGCAGACACACACACAGTTAACCCACACCCAGAGACACATATACACACAGTAAACCCCCACCAAGACACCCACATACATATAGTTAACACACACCCAGACACATACACACATTTAACTCACACCGAGACAGAAATAGACACACAGTTAACCCACAGCAGACACACACATACACACAGCTAACGCAAACCAAGACACCCACACACAGAGTTAACTGACACACACACACACACAAACACAGTTAACCTACACACAGACAGAAATAGCCACACAGTTAACACAAAGCGGACACACACATGCCCACAGTTATCCCACGCCAAGACACGCATACACACAGAGTTAACCGACACACACACATAAACAGTTAACCCATACCCAGACACGCATGCGCAGTCAGAACACACAAAGACAAACACACAGATACACACACACATACACACACACACACACACACACACACACACACACACACACACACACACACACACACACACACACACACACACACACACACACACACACACACACACACACACACACACACACACACACACAGTTAACCCACACCCAGAAACACACATACGCACACACAGTTAACCTACACGCAGAGACACACATGGTGTCAACTCACACCGAGACACACACCCAGACACACACACAGTGCTAACCTACATCCAGACATACACACACAGTTAACCCACACCGAGACATAGACAAACAGTTAACCCACACCAAGATACACACAGTTAACCAACGCTCAGACACACACACACAAAGTTAACCCATACCCAGACATGCACAAACACACAGTTAACCCACATCTGGAAATGCACAGACACACACACACACACACACAGTTAACCCACAGCCAGACACGCACAAACAGTTAACCCACACACAGACAAAAACACGCACAGTTAACCCAAATCCAGACATACACACACAGTTAACCCACACCGAGACATAGACAAACAGTTAACCCACACAAAGATACATACAGTCAACCAACGCCCAGACACACCCACACACATTTAACCCATACCCAGACACGCACAAACACACAGTTAACCCACACCCAGAAACACACAAACACACACACACACACACACACACACACACACACACACACACACACACACACACACACACACACACACACACACACACACACACACACACACACACACACACACACACACACACACACACACACAGTTAACCCAAATCCAGACACACACAGGCAACCAACACACACACACACACAAAATTAACCCAGACCCTGACACATACACACAGTTAACCCACACCCAGAAAAACACACACACACACACACACACACACACACACACACACACACAATTCACCCAGACATACACACACACAGTTCACCCAGGCACACACACACACATAGTTTACCCAAACATATAGACACACACATGCTATTCACTGAGATACACAAACTGAAACAGTTCATACAAACATACTTACACACACAAACAGTTCGCCCAGACACACTCATACATACATACACAGTTCACCCAGACAAACACCCGCTCACAGACTGTTTACCCAGACATACACACGCACTCACACAGTTCATCCAGACATACACTCACACACAGTTCACCCATACATACACTCACACACACAATTCACACAGACATACACACGATCACACAGTTCAGCCAGACGTAGAGAAACACACACACACAAACAGTTCACCAAAACATACACACACAGACAGTTCACCCAGAAATACACACACACAGTTCACCCAGACATTGACACAGACACACACACTCAGCTCACCCAAACTTACACAAGCAGTTCACCCAGACATACACACACACCCGCAGTTCACCCAGACAAACACACATGCGCAGTTCACCCTTGCAAACACGCACTCACATTTCACCCAGACAGACATAATCACACACACAGTTCACACAGACATACACACACACACACAAACACAATTCATCCGGACATACACACACACAGTTCATCCAGACATTCACATGCATTCGCAATTCACCCATACACACACTCGCAGTTCACCCAGACATACACAAACACAGACACAGTTCACCCAGACATACACACACACACACACACACACACACACAGACAGTTCACCCATACATACAGATGCAGTTCACCCAGACATAGACATGCACACACAGTTCAAACAGCAATTCACAAACACGCAGTTCACCCAGACATGCACACACTCACAGTTCACGCAGACATACACAAACACACACACAGTTCACAGAGACATACACACGCAGTTCATCCAGACATAGACACGGACACTCAGTTCAATCTGACATACAAGCACACGGAGTTCACCCAGACATACACTCACTCACCGTTCATCCAGACATACAAACGCACACACACAGTTCACCCAGACATACAAATGCATGCACACACACATTTCACCCAGGCAGACACACGCACACATACACAGTTCACCCAGACATACACACACACAAACAGTTCACCCAGACATACAAAGGCACATGGCGTTCACCCAGACATATACACGAACACACAATTCACCCAGACATACACACGCAGTTCACACAGTCATAGACACACACATGCAGTTCAAACAGACATACACATACTCGCAGTTCACCCAGATATACACACACTCACATTTCACCCACACATACACAAACACACAAACACAGTTCACCCAAACATACACACACACACACACACACACACACACACAATTCACCCAGACATATACACACACAGTTCACCCGGACATACACTCACACACACACACACACACACACACACACACACACACACACACACACACACACACACACACACACACACACACACACACACACACACACACACACACACACACACAGTTCACCCAAACATACAGACACACACAAGCTGTTCACTGAGATACACACACAGAAACAGTTCACACAAACATACTGATTCACACAAACATTTCACCCAGACACACACATACATACACACACAGTTCACCCAGACAAACACACAAACATTTCACCTGGACATACACCCGCTCACAGACTGTTCACCCAGACATATACACGCACGCACACACAGTTCACCGAGACATACACACGATCACACAGTTCACCCAGACTTACTTACACACACACACACACATACACACACAGTTCACCCAGACATACACACACACATTTCACCCAGTCATACACACACACAGTTTACCCAGAAATACACACAAACACAACAACAGTTCACCCAGACATACACTAAAACACAGTTCTCCAAATCATACACACACACTTCACCCAAAAAAAATCACACACACAGTTCACCCAGACATACAAACTCACACACAGTACAACCAGATATACACACGCAATTCACCCAGACATACACAATCACACGCAGGTCATCAGACATGCACACTCACGCAGTTCAACCAGACATACACACACTCACATTTCAGCCAGACAGACACAAACACACACACAGTTCACCCAGAAATACACACACACAGTTCACCCAGACATACACACACACAGTTCACCCAGACATACACAAACAGACACACAGTTCACCCACACACACACACACATAGTTCACCCAGGCCTACACATGCACATGCATTTCACCCAGGATCATACGCACACAAAATAAATCCAGTCATACACACACTCACAGTTTCCCCAGACATACACAAATACACACACAGTTCAACCAGACATACACACACACACACACACACATACACACACAGATATACACACACAAACATTCACACACATTTCACCCAGACATACACACACACAGTTCACCTTGACATACATACACACACTTCACCCAGACATACACACACAATTCACCCAGACATACACACAGATCAGCCAGACATATACACATACATTTCACACAGACAAACCCACACACACACAGAGGTCACCCAGACATACACACATACACTTCACTCAGACATACACACGCACTCACACAGTTCACCCAAACATATACTCACACACAGTTCACCCAGACATACGCCCGCACACACACAGTTCACACAGTAATACATACACAAAGTTCACCCAGCCATACACGCACACAGTTCACCCAGACATACACACACACACATTTCGCCCAGACATACACATGCAGTTCACCCAGACATAAACACGCATACGCAATTCACCCAGACATACAAACACATGCAGTTCACCCAGACATACACATACTCGCATTTCAACTAGACAAACATAAACACACACACAGTTCACCCAGACATACACACACACACAGTTCACCAGACATACACAAACACAGTTCACCCAGACATACACACACATACAGTTCACCCAATCATACACACACACAATCTTCACCCAGACATACACACACAGTTCACCCAGACTTACACACACACACAGTACACCCAGACATACACACACAATTCACGCAGACATACACAATCACACGCAGATCATCAGACATACACACACACACACAGTTCAACCAGAAAGGAACACACTCACATTTCACCCAGACAGACACAAACACACACACACAGTTCACGCAGACATAGACAAATACACACACAGTTCACCCAGACATACACACACACACACACACACACACACACACACACACACATACACACACAGATACACACACACAAGCACCCACACACATTTCACCCAGACATACACACACACAGTTCACCCAGACGTACATACACACAGATCACCCAGACATACACACACAATTCACCCAGACATACACACAGTACAGCCAGACATATACACACACATTCACACAGTTCACCCAGACATATACACACACATTTCACACCGACATACCCAAAAAGAAACACAATTCTCCCAGACATACACACACAATTCACCCAGAGATACACATGCACTCACACAGTTCACCCAAAAATTTACTCACACAGAGATCACCCAGATATACGCCCACAGACACACAGTTCGCCCAGTAATAGATACACAAAGTTCACCCAGCCATACATGCACACAGTTCACCCAGACATACACACACACACAGTTCACCCAGACATACACACGCAGTTCACCCAGATACTAACACGAACATGCAAATCACCCAGATATACATACACACAGTTCACCCAGACATACATACACACAATTCACCCAGACATACACACGCAGTTCACCCAGACACTAACACAAACATGCAAATCACCCAGACATACATACACACAGTTCACCCAGAAATATATACACACAGTTCACCCAGACATACACACATAATTCACCCAGACATGCACACAGTTCTGCCAGACATATTCAGACATTTCACCCAGATATACACGCGCACACACACACATCACCCATGCACACTCACAGATACACACAGTTCACCCAGTCATCCAAACACACACACACTGTTAACCCAGACATACACACACAAACACACACAGTTCACACGTTCAAACACACAAACAGAGCACACAGACATACACACACACAAACAGTGCACACAGACATACACACACATATGCAGTTCACCCAGACATACACACGCAATTCACACAGACATACACAATCACACGCAGATCATCAGACATACACAAACACGCAGTTCAACCAGACATGCACACACTCACATTTCACCCAGACAGACACAAACACACACACACAGTTCACCCAGACATACACACACACAGTTCACCCAGACATACACAAATACACACACAGTTCACCCAGACATACACAAATACACAAACAGTTCAACCAGACATACACACACACACACGCACACACACATACACACACAGATACACACACACAAACACTCACACACATTTCACCCAGACATACACACACACAGTTCACCCAGACATACATACACACAGTTCACCCAGACATACACACAGAATTCACCCAGACATACACAGAGTTCAGCCAGACATATACACACACATTCACACTGTTCACCCAGACATATACACATACATTTCACACAGACATACCCACACACACACAGTTCACCCAGACATACACACACAGTTCACCCAGACATACACACGCACTCACACAGTTCACCCAAACATATACTCACACACAGTTCACCCAGACATACATACACACAGTTCACCCAGACATATTCAGACATTTCACCCAGATATACACGCGCACACACGCACATCACCCATGCACACTCACAGATACACACAGTTCACCCAGTCATCCAAACACACACACACTGTTAACCCAGATATACACACACAAACACACGCAGTTCACCCAGGCATACACAAGCACACACAGTTCACCCAGGCATTCAAATGCACACATAGTTCACCCAGAAATACACATGCAGTTAACACAGCCATTGACATGCAGACACAGTTCAAACAAACATACACACACACACAATTCACCCAGACATACACACACACAGTTCACCCAGACATACACACACATTTCACCCAGACATACAAATGCACACACACAGTTCACCCAGACATACACTCATACACATTTCACCCGGACATACACACAAACACACAGTTCACACGATCAAACACACAAACAGTGCACACAGACATACACACACACAAACAGTGCACACAGACATACACACACATATGCAGTTCACCCAGACATACACAAACACACACGGTTCTGCCAGACATAGACACACATGCAGTTCACCCAGACATTCACACAGTTCACCCAGAGATACAAATGCAGTTCACCCATGCACACACACAGATACACACAGTTCACCCAGACATACAAGCGCACACAAACTGTTCAGCCAGACATACACACACACACACACACACACACACACACACACACACACAGTTCACCCAGGCCTACACACGCACATGCATTTCACCCAGAATTATACGCACACAAAGTAAATCCAGACATACACACACTCACAGTTCACCCAGACATACACAAATACACACACAGTTCAACCAGACATACACACACACACACACACACACTCATACACACACAGATACACACACACAAACACTCACACACATTTCACCCAGACATACACACACACACAGTTAACCCAGACATACATACACACAGTTCACCCAGACATACACACACATATGCAGTTCACCCAGACATACACAAACACACACGGTTCTGCCAGACATAGACACACATGCAGTTCACCCAGACATTCACACAAACACACAGTTCACCCAGAGATACAAATGCAGTTCACCCATGCACACACACAGATACACACAGTTCACCCAGACATACAAGCGCACACAAACTGTTCAGCCAGACATACACACACACACACACACACACACACACACACAGTTCACCCAGGCCTACACATGCACATGCATTTCACCCAGAATTATACGCACACAAAGTAAATCCAGACATACACACATTCACAGTTCACCCAGACATACACAAATACACACACAGTTCAACCAGACATACACACACACACACACACACACACATACACACACAGATACACACACACAAACACTCACACACATTTCACCCAGACATACACACACACAGTTAACCCAGACATACATACACACAGTTCACCCAGACATACACACACAATTCACCCAGACATACACACAGATCAGCCAGACATATACACACACATAAGCACAGTTCACCCAGACATATACACATACATTTCACACAGACATACCCACACACACACTGAGTTCACCCAGATATACACACACACAGTTCACCCAGACATACACACTCACACACTGTACACCCAGACATACACACGCAATTCATGCAGACATACACAATCACACGCAGATCATCAGACATACACAAACACGCAGTTCAACCAGACATGCACACACTCACATTTCACCCAGACAGACACAAGCACACACACACAGTTCACCCAGACATACACACACACAGTTCACCCAGACATACACAAATACACACACAGTTCACCCAGACATACACAAATACACAAACAGTTCAACCAGACATACACACACACACACACACGCACACACACATACACACACAGATACACACACACAAACACTCACACACATTTCATCCAGACATACACACACACAGTTCACCCAAACATACATACACACAGTTCACCCAGACATACACACAGAATTCACCCAGACATACACAGAGTTCAGCCAGACATATACACACACATTCACACTGTTCACCCAGACATATACACATACATTTCACACAGACATACCCCCACACACACAGTTCACCCAGACATACACACACAGTTCACCCAGACATACACACGCACTCACACAGTTCACCCAAACATATACTCACACACAGTTCACCCAGACATACATACACACAGTTCACCCAGACATATTCAGACATTTCACCCAGATATACACGCGCACACACGCACATCACCCATGCACACTCACAGATACACACAGTTCACCCAGTCATCCAAACACACATACACTGTTAACCCAGATATACACACATAAACACACACAGTTCACCCAGGCATACACAAGCACACACAGTTCACCCAGGCATTCAAATGCACACATAGTTCACCCAGAAATACACATGCAGTTAACACAGCCATTGACACGCAGACACAGTTCAAACAAACATACACACACACACAATTCACCCAGACATACACACACACAGTTCACCCAGACATACACACACATTTCACCCAGACATACAAATGCACACACACAGTTCACCCAGACATACACTCATACACATTTCACCCGGACATACACACAAACACACAGTTCACACGATCAAACACACAAACAGTGCACACAGACATACACACACACAAACAGTGCACACAGACATACGCACACATATGCAGTTCACCCAGACATACACAAACACACACGGTTCTGCCAGACATAGACACATGTGCAGTTCACCCAGACATTCACACAAACACACAGTTCACCCAGAGATACAAATGCAGTTCACCCATGCACACACACAGATACACACAGTTCACCCAGACATACAAGCGCACACAAACTGTTCAGCCAGACATACACACACACACACACACACACACACACACACACACACAGTTCACCCAGGCCTACACACGCACATGCATTTCACCCAGAATTATACGCACACAAAGTAAATCCAGACATACACACACTCACAGTTCACCCAGACATACACAAATACACACACAGTTCACCCAGACATACACACACATTTCACCCAGACATACAAATGCACACACACAGTTCACCCAGACATACACTCATACACATTTCACCCGGACATACACACAAACACACAGTTCACACGATCAAACACACAAACAGTGCACACAGACATACACACACACAAACAGTGCACACAGACATACACACACATATGCAGTTCACCCAGACATACACAAACACACACGGTTCTGCCAGACATAGACACACATGCAGTTCACCCAGACATTCACACAGTTCACCCAGAGATACAAATGCAGTTCACCCATGCACACACACAGATACACACAGTTCACCCAGACATACAAGCGCACACAAACTGTTCAGCCAGACATACACACACACACACACACACACACACACACACACACACAGTTCACCCAGGCCTACACACGCACATGCATTTCACCCAGAATTATACGCACACAAAGTAAATCCAGACATACACACACTCACAGTTCACCCAGACATACACAAATACACACACAGTTCAACCAGACATACACACACACACACACACACACTCATACACACACAGATACACACACACAAACACTCACACACATTTCACCCAGACATACACACACACACAGTTAACCCAGACATACATACACACAGTTCACCCAGACATACACACACATATGCAGTTCACCCAGACATACACAAACACACACGGTTCTGCCAGACATAGACACACATGCAGTTCACCCAGACATTCACACAAACACACAGTTCACCCAGAGATACAAATGCAGTTCACCCATGCACACACACAGATACACACAGTTCACCCAGACATACAAGCGCACACAAACTGTTCAGCCAGACATACACACACACACACACACACACACACACACACACAGTTCACCCAGGCCTACACATGCACATGCATTTCACCCAGAATTATACGCACACAAAGTAAATCCAGACATACACACATTCACAGTTCACCCAGACATACACAAATACACACACAGTTCAACCAGACATACACACACACACACACACACACACATACACACACAGATACACACACACAAACACTCACACACATTTCACCCAGACATACACACACACAGTTAACCCAGACATACATACACACAGTTCACCCAGACATACACACACAATTCACCCAGACATACACACAGATCAGCCAGACATATACACACACATAAGCACAGTTCACCCAGACATATACACATACATTTCACACAGACATACCCACACACACACTGAGTTCACCCAGATATACACACACACAGTTCACCCAGACATACACACTCACACACTGTACACCCAGACATACACACGCAATTCATGCAGACATACACAATCACACGCAGATCATCAGACATACACAAACACGCAGTTCAACCAGACATGCACACACTCACATTTCACCCAGACAGACACAAGCACACACACACAGTTCACCCAGACATACACACACACAGTTCACCCAGACATACACAAATACACACACAGTTCACCCAGACATACACAAATACACAAACAGTTCAACCAGACATACACACACACACACACACGCACACACACATACACACACAGATACACACACACAAACACTCACACACATTTCATCCAGACATACACACACAGTTCACCCAGACATACATACACACAGTTCACCCAGACATACACACAGAATTCACCCAGACATACACAGAGTTCAGCCAGACATATACACACACATTCACACTGTTCACCCAGACATATACACATACATTTCACACAGACATACCCCCACACACACAGTTCACCCAGACATACACACACAGTTCACCCAGACATACACACGCACTCACACAGTTCACCCAAACATATACTCACACACAGTTCACCCAGACATACATACACACAGTTCACCCAGACATATTCAGACATTTCACCCAGATATACACGCGCACACACGCACATCACCCATGCACACTCACAGATACACACAGTTCACCCAGTCATCCAAACACACATACACTGTTAACCCAGATATACACACATAAACACACAGTTCACCCAGGCATACACAAGCACACACAGTTCACCCAGGCATTCAAATGCACACATAGTTCACCCAGAAATACACATGCAGTTAACACAGCCATTGACACGCAGACACAGTTCAAACAAACATACACACACACACAATTCACCCAGACATACACACACACAGTTCACCCAGACATACACACACATTTCACCCAGACATACAAATGCACACACACAGTTCACCCAGACATACACTCATACACATTTCACCCGGACATACACACAAACACACAGTTCACACGATCAAACACACAAACAGTGCACACAGACATACACACACACAAACAGTGCACACAGACATACGCACACATATGCAGTTCACCCAGACATACACAAACACACACGGTTCTGCCAGACATAGACACATGTGCAGTTCACCCAGACATTCACACAAACACACAGTTCACCCAGAGATACAAATGCAGTTCACCCATGCACACACACAGATACACACAGTTCACCCAGACATACAAGCGCACACAAACTGTTCAGCCAGACATACACACACACACACACACACACACACACACACACACACACACACACACACACACAGTTCACCCAGGCCTACACACGCACATGCATTTCACCCAGAATTATACGCACACAAAGTAAATCCAGACATACACACACTCACAGTTCACCCAGACATACACAAATACACACACAGTTCAACCAGACATACACACACACACACACACACACACACACACACACACACACACACACACACACACACACACAGATACACACACACAAACACTCACACACATTTCACCCAGACATACACACACATAGTTAACCCAGACATACATACACACAGTTCACCCAGACATACAAACACATATGCAGTTCACCCAGACATACACAAACACACACGGTTCTGCCAGACATAGACACACATGCAGTTCACCCAGACATTCACACAAACACACAGTTCACCCAGAGATACAAATGCAGTTCACCCATGCACACACACAGATACACACAGTTCACCCAGACATACAAGCGCACACAAACCGTTCAGCCAGACATACACACACACATACACACACACACACAGTTCACCCAGGCCTACACACACACATGCATTTCACCCAGAATTATATGCACACAAAGTAAATCCAGACATACACACACTCACAGTTCACCCAGACATACACAATCACACGCAGGTCATCAGACATGCACAAACACGCAGTTCAATGAGACATGCACACACTCACATTTCACCCAGACAGACACAAACACACGCACACAGTTCACCCAGACATACATACACACAGTTCAGCCAGACATACACACACACACACACACACACACACACACACATACACACACAGATACACACACACAAACACTCACACACATTTCACCCAGACATACACACACACAGTTAACCCAGACATACATACACACAGTTCACCCAGACATACACACACAATTCACCCAGACATACACACAGATCAGCCAGACATATACACACACATAAGCACAGTTCACCCAGACATATACACATACATTTCACACAGACATACCCACACACACACTGAGTTCACCCAGATATACACACACACAGTTCACCCAGACATACACACGCACTCACACAGTAGACCCAAACATATACCCAAACACAGTTTACCCAGACATATGCCCACACACACACAGTTCACACACTAATACATACACACAGTTCACCCAGCCATACACGCACACAGTTCACCCAGACATATACACACACACAGTTCACCCAGACATACACCTGCTGTTCACCCAGACAAAAACATGCACACGCAATTCACTCAGACATACAAACACACGCAGTTCACCCAGAAATACACACACTCGCATTTCAACTAGACAAACATAAACACACACACAGTTCACCCAGACGTACACACACACACACACAGTTCACCAGACATACACAAACAGAGTTAACCCAGACATACACACACACATACAGTTCACACAGACATTCACATGCAGTACACCCCGATATAAACACGCACACGCAGTTCACCCAGACATACACACACAATTCACCCAGACATACACACAGTTCTGCCAGACATATACACACACATTTCACACAGACATACCCACACACACACACAGTTCAGCCAGACATACACACACACACACAGTTCACCAGAGATACACACACACAGTTCACCCAGACATACAGACACACACAGTTCACCCAATCATACACACACACACACACACACACACTCTTCACCCAGGCATGCACAGACACAGTTCACCCAGATAAAGACCCATACACACAGTACAACCAGACATACACACGCAATTCACGCACACATGCACAAGCACACGCAGATCACCCAGACATACACACACACGCAGTACAAACAAACATGCACACACTCACATTTCACCCAGACAGACACAAACACACACACAGTTCACCCAGACATACACACACACAGTTCACCCAGACATACACAGACACACAGTTCACACAATCATACACACACACACTCTTCACCCAGACATGCACACCCACAGTACACCCAGACATACACACACAATTCACGCAGACATACACAATCACACGCAGATCATCAGACATACACACACACGCAGTTCAACCAGACATGCACACACTCACATTTCACCCAGACAGACACAAACAAACACACACAGTTCACCCAGACATACACACACACAGTTCACCCAGACATACACAAATACACACACAGTTCACCCAGACATACACAAATACACACACAGTTCAACCAGACATACACACACAGACACACACACACACACACACACACACACACAGATACGCACACACAAACACACACACACTTTTCACCCAGACATACACACACACAGTTCACCCAGACATACATACACACAGTTCACCCAGACATACACACAGTTCAGCCAGACATATACACACACATTCACACAGTTCAATCAGACATATACACACACATTTCACACAGACATACCCACACACAAACACTGTTCACCCAGACATACACACACAGTTCACCCAGACATACACACGCACTCACACAGTTCACCCAAACATATATTCACACACAGTTCACCCAGACATACATACACACAGTACACCCAGACATGCACACACATTTCACCCAGATATACACGCGCACACACGCACATCACCCATGCACACACACAGATACACACAGTTCACCCAGTCATCCAAACGCACACACACTGTTAACCCAGACATACACACACAAACACACACAGTTCACCCAGGCATACACACACACACACAGTTCACCCAGGCAGTCAAACGCACACATAGTTCACCCAGAAATACACATGCAGTTAACACAGTCATAGACACGCACACGCAGTTTAAACAAACATACACACACACACAATTCACCCAGACATACAAACACACAGTTCACCCAGACATACACACACATTTCACCCAGACATACAAACGCACGCACACAGTTCACCTAGACATACACTCATACACATTTCACCCAGACATACAAACTAACACACAGTCCACACGTTCAAACACACAAACAGTGCACACAGACATACACACACATATGCAGTTCACCCAGAAATACACAAACACACACGGTTCTGCCAGACATAGACAAACATGCAGTTAACCCAGACATTCACACAAACAAACAGTTCACCCCGACATACAAACACAGTTCACCCATGCACACACACAGATACACACAGTTCACCCAGACATACAAACACACACACACTATACAGCCAGACATACACACACACACACACACACACACAGTTCACCCAGGCCTACACATGCACATGCATTTCACCCAGGATTATACGCACACAAAGTAATTCCAGACATACACACACTCACAGTTCCCCCAGACATACACAAATACACACACAGTTCACCCAGACATACACACACACACACACACACACACACACACATACACACACAGATACACACACACAAACACTCGCACACATTTCACCCAGACATACACACATAGAGTTCACCTTGACATACATACACACAGTTCACCCAAACATACACACACAATTCACCCAGACATACACACAGATCAGCCAGACATGTACACACACATACGCACAGTTCACCCAGACATATACACACAATTCACCCAGACATACACACAGTTCAGCCAGACATATACACACACATACACACACAGTTCACCCAGACATACACACGCACTCACACAGTTCACCCAAACATATGCTCACACACAGTTCACCCAGACATACATACACACAGTTCACCCAGACATATTCAGACATTTCACCCAGATATACACGCGCACACACGCACATCACCCATGCACACTCACAGATACACACAGTTCACCCAGTCATCCAAACACACACACACTGTTAACCCAGATATACACACACAAACGCACACAGTTCACCCAGGCATACACACGCACACACAGTTCACCCAGGCATTCAAATGCACACATAGTTCACCCAGAAATACACATGCAGTTAACACAGCCATTGACACGCAGACACAGTTCAAACAAACATACACACACACACAATTCACCCAGACATACACACACACAGTTCACCCAGACATACACACACATTTCACCCAGACATACAAATGCACACACACAGTTCACCCAGACATACACTCATACACATTTCACCCGGACATACACACAAACACACAGTTCACACGATCAAACACACAAACAGTGCACACAGACATACACACACACAAACAGTGCACACAGACATACACACACATATGCAGTTCACCCAGACATACACAAACACACACGGTTCTGCCAGACATAGACACACATGCAGTTCACCCAGACATTCACACAAACACACAGTTCACCCAGAGATACAAATGCAGTTCACCCATGCACACACACAGATACACACAGTTCACCCAGACATACAAGCGCACACAAACTGTTCAGCCAGACGTACACACACACACACAGACACACACAGTTCACCCAGGCCTACACACGCACATGCATTTCACCCAGAATTATACGCACACAAAGTAAATCCAGACATACACACACTCACAGTTCACCCAGACATACACAAATATACAAACAGTTCAACCAGACATACACACACACACACACACACATACACACACAGATACACACACACGAACATTCACACACATTTCACCCAGACATACACACACACAGTTAACCCAGACATACATCCACACAGTTCACCCAGACATACACACACAATTCACCCAGACATACACACAGATCAGCCAGACATATACACACACATAAGCACAGTTCACCCAGACGTATACACAACATTTCACACAGACATACCCACACACACACTGAGATCACCCAGATATACACACACACAGTTCACCCAGACATACACACGCACTCACACAGTTGACCCAAACATATACCCAAACACAGTTTACCCAGACATATGCCCACACACACACAGTTCACACAGTAATACATACACACAGTTCACCCAGCCATACACGCACACAGTTCACCCAGACATACACACACACACAGTTCGCCCAGACATACACCTGCTGTTCACCCAGACAAAAACATGCACACGCAATTCACTCAGACATACAAACACACGCAGTTCACCCAGAAATACACACACTCACATTTCAACTAGACAAACATAAACGCACACACAGTTCACCCAGACGTACACACACACACACACACAGTTCACCAGACATACACAAACAGAGTTAACCCAGACATACACACACACATACAGTTCACACAGACATTCACATGCAGTACACCCCGATATAAACACGCACACGCAGTTCACCCAGACATACACACACAATTCACCCAGACATACACACAGTTCTGCCAGACATATACACACACATTTCACACAGACATACCCACACACACACACAGTTCAGCCAGACATACACACACACACACAGTTCACCAGACATACACACACACAGTTCACCCAGACATACAGACACACACAGTTCACCCAATCATACACACACACACACACACACACTCTTCACCCAGGCATGCACAGACACAGTTCACCCAGATAAAGACCCATACACACAGTACAACCAGACATACACACGCAATTCACGCAGACATGCACAAGCACACGCAGATCACCCAGACATACACACACACGCAGTACAAACAAACATGCACACACTCACATTTCACCCAGACAGACACAAACACACACACAGTTCACCCAGACATACACACACACAGTTCACCCAGGCATACACAAATACACACACATTTCACCAGACATACACACACACAGTTCACCCAGACATACACAGACACACAGTTCACACAATCATACACACACACACTCTTCACCCAGACATGCACACCCACAGTACACCCAGACATACACACACAATTCACGCAGACATACACAATCACACGCAGATCATCAGACATACACACACACGCAGTTCAACCAGACATGCACACACTCACATTTCACCCAGACAGACACAAACAAACACACACAGTTCACCCAGACATACACACACACAGTTCACCCAGACATACACAAATACACACACAGTTCAACTAGACATACACAAATACACACACAGTTCAACCAGACATACACACACAGACACACACACACACACACACACAGATATGCACACACAAACACACACACACTTTTCACCCAGACATACACAAATACACACACAGTTCAACCAGACATACATACACACAGTTCACCCAGACATACACACAGTTCAGCCAGACATATACACACACATTCACACAGTTCAATCAGACATATACACACACATTTCACACAGACATACCCACACACACACAGTTCACCCAGACATACACATACAGTTCACCCAGACGTACACACGCACTCACACAGTTCACCCAAACATATACTCACACACAGTTCACCCAGACATACATACACACAGTTCACCCAGACATATTCAGACATTTCACCCAGATATACACGCGCACACACGCACATCACCCATGCACACTCACAGATACACACAGTTCACCCAGTCATCCAAACACACACACACTGTTAACCCAGATATACACACACAAACACACACAGTTCACCCAGGCATACACACACACACACAGTT
This sequence comes from Isurus oxyrinchus, assembly GCA_026770705.1. Classification (NCBI taxonomy): domain Eukaryota; kingdom Metazoa; phylum Chordata; class Chondrichthyes; order Lamniformes; family Lamnidae; genus Isurus; species Isurus oxyrinchus. Next base: position 25,138,618 of record JANJGN010000017.1, read on the forward strand.
CACCCAGGCATTCAAACGCACACATAGTTCACCCAGAAATACACATGCAGTTAACACAGTCATAGACACGCACACGCAGTTTAAACAAACATACACACACACACAATTCACCCAGACATACAAACACACAGTTCACCCAGACATACACACACATTTCACCCAGACATACAAACGCACGCACACAGTTCACCTAGACATACACTCATACACATTTCACCCAGACATACAAACTAACACACAGTCCACACGTTCAAACACACAAATAGTGCACACAGACATACACACACATATGCAGTTCACCCAGAAATACACAAACACACACGGTTCTGCCAGACATAGACAAACATGCAGTTAACCCAGACATTCACACAAACAAACAGTTCACCCCGACATACAAACGCAGTTCACCCATGCACACACACAGATACACACAGTTCACCCAGACATACAAATGCACACACACTATACAGCCAGACATACACACACACACACACACAGTTCACCCAGGCCTACATACGCACATGCATTTCACCCAGGATTATACGCACACAAAGTAATTCCAGACATACACACACTCACAGTTCCCCCAGACATACACAAATACACACACAGTTCAACCAGACATACACACACACACACACACACACACACACACACACACACACACACACACACACACACACACACACACACACACACACACACACACACACACACACACACACACACACACACACATACACACACAGATACACACACACAAACACTCGCACACATTTCACCCAGACATACACACATACAGTTCACCTTGACATACATACACACAGTTCACCCAGACATACACACACAATTCACCCAGACATACGCACAGATCAGCCAGACATGTACACACACATACGCACAGTTCACCCAGACATATAAACACAATTCACCCAGACATACACACAGTTCAGCCAGACATATACACACACATACACACACAGTTCACCCAGACAAAACACAAACAATTCACCTGGACATATACAAACGCACTTCACCCAGACATACCCACACACACACACACACACACATTTCACCCACACATACACACATACAGTTCACCCAGACATACAGACAATGATACAGTTCACCCAGAGATACACACACACACACACACACACACACACACACACACACACACACACACACACACACACACACACACACACACACACACACACACACACACACACACACACACACACACACACACACACGCACACACACACAGAGTTCTCCCAAACATACACACACACACAGTTCACCCAGACATACAGACACAAAGTTCACCCGGACATACATATGCAGGTGACCCAGACATACACACGCAGTTCGCCCTGACATATACAAACCTGAAGCTCACCCGGACCTACACACACTCATATTTCACCCAGACAGACACAAACAGACGCACAGTTTACCCATACATACACACAAACAAACACACACAGTTCACCTAGACATACACACACACACACAGTTCACCAGACATACACACACACAGTTCACCCAGACATACAGACACACACAGTTCACCCAATCATACACACACACACAAACACTCTTCACCCAGGCATGCACAGACACAGTTCACCCAGATAAAGACCCATACACACAGTACAACCAGACAT
>JANJGN010000017.1:25145287-25155287 GCA_026770705.1 Isurus oxyrinchus
CACGTGTAGTTCACCCAGACATGCACACACTCACATTTCACCCAGACAGACGCAATGCACGCACAGTTCATCCATAAATACACACAAACACACACAGTTCACCCAGACATACACAGACACACACACAGTTCACCCAAACATACAGACGCACACACACTGTTCACTGAGACAAACACACACACATATAGTTCACCCAGACATACAAACGCACATACAAAGTTCACCCAGGCATAGACACACACACACACATTCACCCAGACATCCACACACACACAAAGACACAGTTCACCCAGACAAACACACGGACACACAGCTCACCCAGATATACACGCACATGCAATTCACCCAGACATACACGCACACAGTTCACCCAGACATACACACACACACACACATACAATTCAGCCAAACATACACACATTTCAGCCAGACATATACACACACATACGCACACATTTCACCCAGACAAGCACACAAACAATTCAGCTAGACATATACACACGCACATCACCCAGACATACACACACACACACACACACACACACACACACACACACACACACACACACACAGAGTTCTCCCAAACATACACACACGCACAGTTCACCCATACATACACACAAACAAACGCACACAGTTCACCCAGACATACACAGACACACACACTCTTCACCCAAACATAGAGACGCACACATGCAGTTCACCCACACACACACACACACACACATAGTTCACCCAGACATACAAATGCACACACAAAATTCACCCAGACATACACACGCGCGTGCACACACACATACAGTTCACCCAGATAAACACACAGACACACAGTTCACCCAGATATACACGCACATGCAGTTCACCCAGACATACACACACACAGTTCACCCAGACATACAAACGCAGGTCACCCAAACATACACAGGCAGCTCACCTTGACATATACAAATGTGTAGTTCACCCAGACATTCACACACTCACATTTCACCCAGACAGACACAAACACACGCACAGTTCACCCATACATACACATAAACAAACACACACAGTTCACCCAGACATACAGACACACACACACAGTTCACCCAAACATACAGACACACCCACGCAGTTCACCTACACACACACACACACACACACACACTCATAGTTCACCCTGGCATACAAATGCACTCACACAGTTCACCCAGACATACACACGCGCACACACACACTTCACCCAGACATCCACACCCACACACACACAGTGCACCCAGACAAACACACTGACACACAGTTCACCCATATATACACACACACGCAGTTCACCCAGGCCTGCACAGACATTCAGTTCCCCCAGACATTCACACACACGCATTTCACCCAGACAGACACATGCAGATGCAGTTCAAACAGACACACACACACACATACACACACACACACACGCAGTTCACACAGACATATACACACGTGCAGCTCACCCAGACAAACACGCACTCACATTTCGCCCAGACAGAAACAAAAACGCACACAGTTCCCCCATACATGCACACAAATAAACACACACAGTTCACCCAGACATACACAGACACACACGCAGTTCACCCTCACACACACACACATAGTTCACCCAGACATGCAAACGCACACACAAAATTCACCCAGACATGCACACGCGCGCACAAACATTCACCCAGACATCCACACACACACACACACACACACACACACACACACACACACACACACACACACACACACACACACACACACACACACACACACACACACACACACACACACACACACACACACACACACACACAGTTCACCCAGACAAACATACGGACAAACAGTACACACACATATTCACGCACATGCAGTTCACCGAGACATACACACACTCAGTTGACCCAGACATACACACACACACACAGTTCACCCAGACATACAAACGCAGGTCACCCAGACATACACAGGCGGCTCACCCTGACATATACACACGTGTAGTTCACCCAGACATGCACACACTCACATTTCACCCAGACAGATGCAATGCACGCACAGTTCATCCATAAATACACACAAACACACACAGTTCACCCAGACATACACAGACACACACACAGTTCACCCAAACATACAGACGCACACACACTGTTCACTGAGACAAACACACACACATATAGTTCACCCAGACATACAAACGCACATACAAAGTTCACCCAGGCATAGACACACACACACACATTCACCCAGACATCCACACACACACAAAGACACAGTTCACCCAGACAAACACACGGACACACAGCTCACCCAGATATACACGCACATGCAATTCACCCAGACATACACGCACACAGTTCACCCAGACATACACACACACACACACATACAATTCAGCCAAACATACACACATTTCAGCCAGACATATACACACACATACGCACACATTTCACCCAGACAAGCACACAAACAATTCAGCTAGACATATACACACGCACATCACCCAGACATACACACACACACACACACACACACACACACACACACACACACACACACACACACACACACACACACACACACACACACACACACACACACACACACACAGAGTTCTCCCAAACATACACACACGCATAGTTCACCCATACATACACACAAACAAACGCACACAGTTCACCCAGACATACACAGACACACACACTCTTCACCCAAACATAGAGACGCACACACGCAGTTCACCCACACACACACACACACATAGTTCACCCAGACATACAAATGCACACACAAAATTCACCCAGACATACACACGCGCGTGCACACACACATACAGTTCACCCAGATAAACACACAGACACACAGTTCACCCAGATATACACGCACATGCAGTTCACCCAGACATACACACACACAGTTCACCCAGACATACAAACGCAGGTCACCCAAACATACACAGGCAGCTCACCTTGACATATACAAATGTGTAGTTCACCCAGACATTCACACACTCACATTTCACCCAGACAGACACAAACACACGCACAGTTCACCCATACATACACACAAACAAACACACACAGTTCACCCAGACATACAGACACACACACACAGTTCACCCAAACATACAGACACACCCACGCAGTTCACCTACACACACACACACACACACACACACTCATAGTTCACCCTGGCATACAAATGCACTCACACAGTTCACCCAGACATACACACGCGCACACACACACTTTACCCAGACATCCACACCCACACACACACAGTGCACCCAGACAAACACACTGACACACAGTTCACCCATATATACACACACACGCAGTTCACCCAGGCCTGCACAGACATTCAGTTCCCCCAGACATTCACACACACGCATTTCACCCAGACAGACACATGCAGATGCAGTTCAAACAGACACACACACACACATACACACACACACACACGCAGTTCACACAGACATATACACACGTGCAGCTCACCCAGACAAACACGCACTCACATTTCGCCCAGACAGAAACAAAAACGCACACAGTTCCCCCATACATGCACACAAATAAACACACACAGTTCACCCAGACATACACAGACACACACGCAGTTCACCCTCACACACACACACATAGTTCACCCAGACATGCAAACGCACACACAAAATTCACCCAGACATGCACACGCGCGCACAAACATTCACCCAGACATCCACACACACACACACACACACACAGACACACACACACACACACACACACACACACACACACACACACACACACACACACACACACACACACACACACACACACAGTTCACCCAGACAAACATACGGACAAACAGTACACACACATATACACGCACATGCAGTTCACCGAGACATACACACACTCAGTTGACCCAGACATACACACACACACACAGTTCACCCAGACATACAAACGCAGGTCACCCAGACATACACAGGCGGCTCACCCTGACATATACACACGTGTAGTTCACCCAGACATGCACACACTCACATTTCACCCAGACAGACGCAATGCATGCACAGTTCACCCATAAATACACACAAACACACACAGTTCACCCAGACATACACAGACACACACACAGTTCACCCAAACATACAGACGCACACACACTGTTCACTGAGACAAACACACACACATATAGTTCACCCAGACATACAAACGCACATACAAAGTTCACCCAGGCATAGACACACACACACACATTCACCCAGACATCCACACACACACAAAGACACAGTTCACCCAGACAAACACACGGACACACAGCTCACCCAGATATACACGCACATGCAATTCACCCAGACATACACGCACACAGTTCACCCAGACATACACACACACACACACACATACAATTCAGCCAAACATACACACATTTCAGCCAGACATATACACACACATACGCACACACTTCACCCAGACAAGCACACAAACAATTCAGCTAGACATATACACACGCACATCACCCAGACATACACACACACACACACACACACACACACACACACACACACACACACACACACACACACACACACACACACACACACACACACACACACACACACAGTTCTCCCAAACATACACACACGCACAGTTCACCCATACATACACACAAACAAACGCACACAGTTCACCCAGACATACACAGACACACACACTCTTCACCCAAACATAGAGACGCACACACGCAGTTCGCCCACACACACACACACACACACATAGTTCACCCAGACATACAAATGCACACACAAAATTCACCCAGACATACACACGCGCGTGCACACACACATACAGTTCACCCAGATAAACACACAGACACACAGTTCACCCAGATATACACGCACATGCAGTTCACCCAGACATACACACACACAGTTCACCCAGACATACAAACGCAGGTCACCCAAACATACACAGGCAGCTCACCTTGACATATACAAATGTGTAGTTCACCCAGACATTCACACACTCACATTTCACCCAGACAGACACAAACACACGCACAGTTCACCCATACATACACACAAACAAACACACACAGTTCACCCAGACATACAGACACACACACACAGTTCACCCAAATATACAGACACACCCATGCAGTTCACCTACACACACACACACACACACACACACACACACTCATAGTTCACCCTGGCATACAAATGCACTCACACAGTTCACCCAGACATACACACGCGCACACACACACTTTACCCAGACATCCACACCCACACACACACAGTGCACCCAGACAAACACACTGACACACAGTTCACCCATATATACACACACACGCAGTTCACCCAGGCCTGCACAGACATTCAGTTCCCCCAGACATTCACACACACGCATTTCACCCAGACAGACACATGCAGATGCAGTTCAAACAGACACACACACACACATACACACACACACACACGCAGTTCACACAGACATATACACACGTGCAGCTCACCCAGACAAACACGCACTCACATTTCGCCCAGACAGAAACAAAAACGCACACAGTTCCCCATACATGCACACAAATAAACACACACAGTTCACCCAGACATACACAGACACACACGCAGTTCACCCTCACACACACACACATAGTTCACCCAGACATGCAAACGCACACACAAAATTCACCCAGACATGCACACGCGCGCACAAACATTCACCCAGACATCCACACACACACACACACACACACACACACACACACACACACACACACACACACACACACACACACACACACACACACACACACACACACACACACACACACAGTTCACCCAGACAAACATACGGACAAACAGTACACACACATATACACGCACATGCAGTTCACCGAGACATACACACACTCAGTTGACCCAGACATACACACACACACACAGTTCACCCAGACATACAAACGCAGGTCACCCAGACATACACAGGCGGCTCACCCTGACATATACACACGTGTAGTTCACCCAGACATGCACACACTCACATTTCACCCAGACAGACGCAATGCATGCACAGTTCACCCATAAATACACACAAACACACACAGTTCACCCAGACATACACAGACACACACACAGTTCACCCAAACATACAGACGCACACACACTGTTCACTGAGACAAACACACACACATATAGTTCACCCAGACATACAAACGCACATACAAAGTTCACCCAGGCATAGACACACACACACACATTCACCCAGACATCCACACACACACAAAGACACAGTTCACCCAGACAAACACACGGACACACAGCTCACCCAGATATACACGCACATGCAATTCACCCAGACATACACGCACACAGTTCACCCAGACATACACACACACACACACACATACAATTCAGCCAAACATACACACATTTCAGCCAGACATATACACACACATACGCACACACTTCACCCAGACAAGCACACAAACAATTCAGCTAGACATATACACACGCACATCACCCAGACATACACACACACACACACACACACACACACACACACACACACACACACACACACACACACACACACACACACACACACACACACACACACACACACACACACACAGTTCTCCCAAACATACACACACGCACAGTTCACCCATACATACACACAAACAAACGCACACAGTTCACCCAGACATACACAGACACACACACTCTTCACCCAAACATAGAGACGCACACACGCAGTTCGCCCACACACACACACACACACACATAGTTCACCCAGACATACAAATGCACACACAAAATTCACCCAGACATACACACGCGCGTGCACACACACATACAGTTCACCCAGATAAACACACAGACACACAGTTCACCCAGATATACACGCACATGCAGTTCACCCAGACATACACACACACAGTTCACCCAGACATACAAACGCAGGTCACCCAAACATACACAGGCAGCTCACCTTGACATATACAAATGTGTAGTTCACCCAGACATTCACACACTCACATTTCACCCAGACAGACACAAACACACGCACAGTTCACCCATACATACACACAAACAAACACACACAGTTCACCCAGACATACAGACACACACACACAGTTCACCCAAATATACAGACACACCCATGCAGTTCACCTACACACACACACACACACACACACACACACACTCATAGTTCACCCTGGCATACAAATGCACTCACACAGTTCACCCAGACATACACACGCGCACACACACACTTCACCCAGACATCCACACCCACACACACACACAGTGCACCCAGACAAACACGCCCTCACATTTCGCCCAGACAGAAACAAAAACGCACACAGTTCCCCCATACATGCACACAAATAAACACACACAGTTCACCCAGACATACACAGACACACACGCAGTTCACCCTCACACACACACACACATAGTTCACCCAGACATGCAAACGCACACACAAAATTCACCCAGACATACACACGCGCACACAAACATTCACCCAGACATCCACACACACACACACACACACACACACACACACATACACACACACACACACACACACACACACACACAGACACACACACACACACACACACACACACACACACACACACACACACACACACACACACACACACACACACACAGTTCACCCAGACAAACATACGGACAAACAGTACACACACATATACACGCACATGCAGTTCACCGAGACATACACACACTCAGTTGACCCAGACATACACACACACATACAGTTCACCCAGACATACAAACGCTGGTCACCCAGACATACACAGGCGGCTCACCCTGACATATACACACGTGTAGTTCACCCAGACATGCACACACTCACATTTCACCCAGACAGACGCAATGCACGCACAGTTCACCCATAAATACACACAAACACACACAGTTCACCCAGACATACACAGACACACACACAGTTCACCCAAACATACAGACGCACACACACTGTTCACTGAGACAAACACACACACATATAGTTCACCCAGACATACAAACGCACATACAAAGTTCACCCAGGCATAGACACACACACACACATTCACCCAGACATCCACACACACACAAAGACACAGTTCACCCAGACAAACACGCACTCACATTTCGCCCAGACAGAAACAAAAACGCACACAGTTCCCCCATACATGCACACAAATAAACACACACAGTTCACCCAGACATACACAGACACACACGCAGTTCACCCTCACACACACACACACATAGTTCACCCAGACATGCAAACGCACACACAAAATTCACCCAGACATACACACGCGCACACAAACATTCACCCAGACATCCACACACACACACACACACACACACACACACACACACACACACACACACACACACACACACACACACACACACACACACACACACACACACACACACACAGTTCACCCAGACAAACATACGGACAAACAGTACACACACATATACACGCACATGCAGTTCACCGAGGCATACACACACTCAGTTGACCCAGACATACACACACACACACAGTTCACCCAGACATACAAACGCAGGTCACCCAGACATACACAGGCGGCTCACCCTGACATATACACACGTGTAGTTCACCCAGACATGCACACACTCACATTTCACCCAGACAGACGCAATGCACGCACAGTTCACCCATAAATACACACAAACACACACAGTTCACCCAGACATACACAGACACACACACAGTTCACCCAAACATACAGACGCACACACACTGTTCACTGAGACAAACACACACACATATAGTTCACCCAGACATACAAACGCACATACAAAGTTCACCCAGGCATAGACACACACACACACATTCACCCAGACATCCACACACACACAAAGACACAGTTCACCCAGACAAACACACGGACACACAGCTCACCCAGATATACACGCACATGCAATTCACCCAGACATACACGCACACAGTTCACCCAGACATACACACACACACACACACACATACAATTCAGCCAAACATACACACATTTCAGCCAGACATATACACACACATACGCACACATTTCACCCAGACAAGCACACAAACAATTCAGCTAGACATATACACACGCACATCACCCAGACATACACACACACACACACACACACACACACACACACACACACACACACACACACACACACACACACACACACACACACACACACACACACACACACACACACACACACACACACAGAGTTCTCCCAAACATACACACACGCACAGTTCACCCATACATACACACAAACAAACGCACACAGTTCACCCAGACATACACAGACACACACACTCTTCACCCAAACATAGAGACGCACACACGCAGTTCACCCACACACACACACACACACACATAGTTCACCCAGACATACAAATGCACACACAAAATTCACCCAGACATACACACGCGCGTGCACACACACATACAGTTCACCCAGATAAACACACAGACACACAGTTCACCCAGATATACACGCACATGCAGTTCACCCAGACATACACACACACAGTTCACCCAGACATACAAACGCAGGTCACCCAAACATACACAGGCAGCTCACCTTGACATATACAAATGTGTAGTTCACCCAGACATTCACACACTCACATTTCACCCAGACAGACACAAACACACGCACAGTTCACCCATACATACACACAAACAAACACACACAGTTCACCCAGACATACAGACACACACACACAGTTCACCCAAACATACAGACACACCCACGCAGTTCACCTACACACACACACACACACACTCATAGTTCACCCTGGCATACAAATGCACTCACACAGTTCACCCAGACATACACACGCGCACACACACACTTCACCCAGACATCCACACCCACACACACACAGTGCACCCAGACAAACACACTGACACACAGTTCACCCATATATACACACACACGCAGTTCACC
>JANJGN010000017.1:25157787-25177787 GCA_026770705.1 Isurus oxyrinchus
ATACAGTTCACCAGACATACAAACGCTGGTCACCCAGACATACACAGGCGGGCTCACCCTGACATATACACACGTGTAGTTCACCCAGACATGCACACACTCACATTTCACCCAGACAGACGCAATGCACGCACAGTTCACCCATAAATACACACAAACACACACAGTTCACCCAGACATACACAGACACACACACAGTTCACCCAAACATACAGACGCACACACCACTGTTCACTGAGACAAACACACACACATATAGTTCACCCAGACATACAACGTACATACAAAGTTCACCCAGGCATAGACACACACACACACATTCACCCAGACATCCACACACACACAAAGACCACAGTTCACCCAGACAAACACGCACTCACATTTCGCCCCAGACAGAAACAAAAACGCACACGAGTTCCCCCATACATGCACACAAATAAACACACACAGTTCACCCAGACATACACAGACACAACGCAGTTCACCCTCACACACACACACACATAGTTCACCCAGACATGCAAACGCACACACAAAATTCACCCAGACATACACACGCGCACACAAACATTCACCCAGACATCCACACACACACACACACACACACACACACACACACACACACACACACACACACACACACACACACACACACACACACACACACACACACACATACACACACACACACACACACACACACACACACACACACACACAGTTCACCCAGACAAACATACGGACAAACAGTACACACACATATACACGCACATGCAGTTCACCGAGGCATACACACACTCAGTTGACCCAGACATACACACACACACACAGTTCACCCAGACATACAAACGCAGGTCACCCAGACATACACAGGCGGCTCACCCTGACATATACACACGTGTAGTTCACCCAGACATGCACACACTCACATTTCACCCAGACAGACGCAATGCACGCACAGTTCACCCATAAATACACACAAACACACACAGTTCACCCAGACATACACAGACACACACACAGTTCACCCAAACATACAGACGCACACACACTGTTCACTGAGACAAACACACACACATATAGTTCACCCAGACATACAAACGCACATACAAAGTTCACCCAGGCATAGACACACACACACACATTCACCCAGACATCCACACACACACAAAGACACAGTTCACCCAGACAAACACACGGACACACAGCTCACCCAGATATACACGCACATGCAATTCACCCAGACATACACGCACACAGTTCACCCAGACATACACACACACACACACACACATACAATTCAGCCAAACATACACACATTTCAGCCAGACATATGCACACACATACGCACACATTTCACCCAGACAAGCACACAAACAATTCAGCTAGACATATACACACGCACATCACCCAGACATACACACACACACACACACACACACACACACACACACACACACACACACACACACACACACACACACACACACACACACACACACACACACACACACACACACACACACACACACACACACACAGAGTTCTCCCAAACATACACACACGCACAGTTCACCCATACATACACACAAACAAACGCACACAGTTCACCCAGACATACACAGACACACACACTCTTCACCCAAACATAGAGACGCACACACGCAGTTCACCCACACACACACACACACACATAGTTCACCCAGACATACAAATGCACACACAAAATTCACCCAGACATACACACGCGCGTGCACACACACATACAGTTCACCCAGATAAACACACAGACACACAGTTCACCCAGATATACACGCACATGCAGTTCACCCAGACATACACACACACAGTTCACCCAGACATACAAACGCAGGTCACCCAAACATACACAGGCAGCTCACCTTGACATATACAAATGTGTAGTTCACCCAGACATTCACACACTCACATTTCACCCAGACAGACACAAACACACGCACAGTTCACCCATACATACACACAAACAAACACACACAGTTCACCCAGACATACAGACACACACACACAGTTCACCCAAACATACAGACACACCCACGCAGTTCACCTACACACACACACACACACACTCATAGTTCACCCTGGCATACAAATGCACTCACACAGTTCACCCAGACATACACACGCGCACACACACACTTCACCCAGACATCCACACCCACACACACACAGTGCACCCAGACAAACACACTGACACACAGTTCACCCATATATACACACACACGCAGTTCACCCAGGCCTGCACAGACATTCAGTTCCCCCAGACATTCACACACACGCATTTCACCCAGGACAGACACATTCAGTTCACCCAGACATAGACACACACATGCAGTTCAATCACACACACACACACACACACACACACACACACACACACACACACACACACACACACACACACACACACACACACACACACACACACACACACACACACACACACACACACACACACACACACACACGCAGAGTTCGACCAGACATACACAGGCACACACGCAGTTCACCCAGACATACACAAACACACACTGTTCACCCAGAGATACAAACGCACACACACAGTTTACCCAGATATACAAATGCACACACACACATTTCACACAGGCATACGCATACACAGAGACACAATTCACCCAGACATACACACGCACACGCAGTTCACCCAGACATACACACAAACAGTTCACCTAGACCTATACACACACACTACACCCAGACATACCAACATCCACACATACAATTCACCCAGACATACACACACACAGTTCACCCAGGCATACAGACACACACAGTTCACCCAATCATACACACACACACACAGTTCTCCAGACGTACACACACACAGTTCACCCAGACATACAGACACACACAGTTCACCCAATCATACACACACACACACACTCTTCACCCAGGCATGCACAGACACAGTTCACCCAGATAAAGACCCATACACACGGTACACCCAGACATACACACGCAATTCACGCAGACATGCACAAGCACACGCAGATCACCCAGACATACACACACACGCAGTACAAACAAACATGCACACACTCACATTTTACCCAGACAGACACAAACACACACACAGTACACCCAGACATACACACACACAGTTCACCCAGACATACACAAATACACACACATTTCACCAGACATACACACACACAGTTCACCCAGACATACACAGACACACAGTTCACACAATCATACACACACACACACTCTTCACCCAGACATGCACACACACAGCACACCCAGACATCCACACGCAATTCACGCAGACATACACAATCACACGCAGATCATCAGACATACACACACACACAGGTCACCCAGACATACACACACACAGTTCACCCAGACATGCACAAATACACACACAGTTCACCCAGACATACACAAATACACACACAGTTCAACCAGACATATATATATATATACACACACACACACACACACACACACACACACACACACACACACACACACACACACACACACACACACACACACACACACACACACACACACACACACACACACACACACAGAGTTCTCCCAAACATACACACACACACAGTTCACCCAGACATACAGACACACATTTCACCCAGACATACACACACACACACTGTTCACCCAGACATACATATGCAGGTGACCCAGACATACACACGCAGTTCGCCCTGATATATACAAACCTGAAGCTCACCCAGACCTACACACACTCATATTTCACCCAGACAGACATAAACAGACGCACAGTTTACCCATACATACACACAAACACACACAGTTCACCCAGACATACACAGACACACACACAGTTCACCCAAACATAGAGACGCACACATGCAGTTCACCCATACACACACACACACACACACACACACAAACACGTAGTTCACCCAGAGATACAAACGCACACACAAAATACACCCAGATATACACACGCACACATACACAATTCAGCCAGACATATATACATTTCAGCCAGACATATACAGACACATACGCACACAGTTCACCCAGACAAAACACAAACAATTCACCTAGACAAATACACATGCACTTCACCCAGACTTACCCCCCCCCCCCCCCCCCCCACACACACACACACACACACACACACACACACACACACACACACACACACACACACACACACATACACACACACGGAGTTCACCCAAACATACACACACACACACAGTTCACCCGGACATACACACACACATTTCATTCAGACATACACACACACACACACACACACAGTTCACCCAGACATACAAACACAGTTCACCCACACATGCACATGCAGTTCACCCTGACATATACACACCTGCAGCTCACCCAGACATACACACACTCACATTTCATCCAGACAGACACAAACACACGCACAGTTCACCCATACATACACACAAACAAATGCACACAGTTCACCCAGACATACACAGACACACACACTCTTCACCCAAACATAGAGACGCACACACGCAGTTCACCCACACACACACACAAAAATATAGTTCACCCAGACATACAAATGCACACACAAAATTCACCCAGACATACACACGCGCGTGCACACACACATACAGTTCACCCAGATAAACACACAGACACACAGTTCACCCAGATATACACGCACATGCAGTTCACCCAGACATACACACACACAGTTCACCCAGACATACAAACGCAGGTCACCCAAACATACACAGGCAGCTCACCTTGACATATACAAATGTGTAGTTCACCCAGACATTCACACACTCACATTTCACCCAGACAGACACAAACACACGCACAGTTCACCCATACATACACACAAACAAACACACACAGTTCACCCAGACATACAGACACACACACACAGTTCACCCAAACATACAGACACACCCACGCAGTTCACCTACACACACACACACACACACACACACACTCATAGTTCACCCTGGCATACAAATGCACTCACACAGTTCACCCAGACATACACACGCGCACACACACACTTTACCCAGACATCCACACCTACACATGCACACAGTGCACCCAGACAAACACACTGACACACAGTTCACCCATATATACACACACACGCAGTTCACCCAGGCCTGCACAGACATTCAGTTCCCCCAGACATTCACGCACACGCATTTCACCCAGACAGACACATGCAGTTCACCCAGACATAGACACACACATGCAGTTCAATCAGACACACACACACACACACACACACACACACACACACACACACACACACACACACACACACACACACACACACACACACACACACACACACACACACACACACACACACACACGCAGAGTTCGACCAGACATACACAGGAACACACGCAGTTCACCCAGACATACACACAGACACACACTGTTCACCCAGAGATACAAACGCACACACACAGTTTACCCAGATATACAAATGCACACACAAACATTTCACACAGGCATACACATACACAGAGACACAATTCACCCAGACATACACACGCACACGCAGTTCACCCAGACATACACACAAACAGTTCACCTAGACCTATACACACACACTACACCCAGACATACCAACATCCACACATACAATTCACCCAGACATACACACACACAGTTCACCCAGACATACAGACACACACAGTTCACCCAATCATACACACACACACACAGTTCTCCAGACGTACACACACACAGTTCACCCAGACATACAGACACACACAGTTCACCCAATCATACACACACACACACTCTTCACCCAGGCATGCACAGACACAGTTCACCCAGATAAAGACCCATACACACAGTACACCCAGACATACACACACAATTCACGCAGACATGCACAAGCACACGCAGATCACCCAGACATACACACACACGCAGTACAAACAAACATGCACACACTCACATTTCACCCAGACAGACACAAACACACACACAGTACACCCAGACATACACACACACAGTTCACCCATACACAAATACACACACAGTTCACCCAGACATACACAAATACACACACAGTTCAACCAGACATACACACACACACACACACACACACACACACACACACACACACACACACACACACACACACACACACACACACACACAGAGTTCTCCCAAACATACACACACACACAGTTCACCCAGACATACAGACACACATTTCACCCAGACATACACACACACACACAGTTCACCCAGACATACATATGCAGGTGACCCAGACATACACACGCAGTTCGCCCTGACATATACAAATCTGAAGCTCACCCAGACCTACACACACTCATATTTCACCCAGACAGACATAAACAGACGCACAGTTTACCCATACATACACACAAACACACACAGTTCACCCAGACATACACAGACACACACACAGTTCACCCAAACATACAGACGCACACATGCAGTTCACCCACACACACACACACACACACACACACAAACACGTAGTTCACCCAGAGATACAAACGCACACACAAAATACACCCAGACATACACACGCACATACACACAATTCAGCCAGACAGATATACATTTCAGCCAGACATATACAGACACATACGCACACAGTTCACCCAGACAAAACACAAACAATTCACCTAGACAAATACACATGCACTTCACCCAGACTTACCCACACACACACACACACACACACACACACACACACACACACACACACACACACACACACACACACACAAACACACACAAACACACACACACACACACACACACACACACACACACACATACACACACACACACGGAGTTCACCCAAACATACACACACACACAGTTCACCCGGACATACACACACACTTTTCATTCAGACATACACACACACACACACACAGTTCACCCAGACATACAAACACAGTTCACCCACACATGCACATGCAGTTCACCCTGACATATACACACCTGCAGCTCACCCAGACATACACACACTCACATTTCACCCAGACAGACACAAACACACGCACAGTTCACCCATACATACACACAAACAAACGCACACAGTTCACCCAGACATACACAGACACACACACTCTTCACCCAAACATAGAGACGCACACACGCAGTTCACCCACACACACACACACACATAGTTCACCCAGACATACAAATGCACACACAAAATTCACCCAGACATACACACGCGCGTGCACACACACATACAGTTCACCCAGATAAACACACAGACACACAGTTCACCCAGATATACACGCACATGCAGTTCACCCAGACATACACACACACAGTTCACCCAGACATACAAACGCAGGTCACCCAAACATACACAGGCAGCTCACCTTGACATATACAAACGTGTAGTTCACCCAGACATTCACACACTCATATTTCACCCAGACAGACACAAACACACGCACAGTTCACCCAGACATACACACAAACAAACACACACAGTTCACCCAGACATACAGACACACACACACAGTTCAACCAAACATAAAGACACACCCACGCAGTTCACCTACACACACACACACACACACTCATAGTTCACCCTGGCATACAAATGCACTCACACAGTTCACCCAGACATACACACGCGCACACACACACTTCACCCAGACATCCACACCCACACACACACACAGTGCACCCAGACAAAGACACTGACACACAGTTCACCCATATATACACACACACGCAGTTCACCCAGGCCTGCACAGACATTCAGTTCCCCCAGACATTCACGCACACGCATTTCACCCAGACAGACACATGCAGTTCACCCAGACATAGACACACACAGGCAGTTCAATCAGACACACACACACACACACACACACACACACACACACACACACACACACACACACACACACACACACACACACACACACACACACACACACACACACACACACACACAGAGTTCGACCAGACATACACAGGCACACACGCAGTTCACCCAGACATACACACAGACACACACTGTTCACCCAGAGATAAAAACGCACACACACAGTTTACCCAGATATACAAATGCACACACAAACATTTCACACAGGCATACACATACACAGAGACACAATTCACCCAGACATACACACGCACACGCAGTTCACCCAGACATACACACAAACAGTTCACCTAGACCTATACACACACACTACACCCAGACATACCAACATCCACACATACAATTCACACAGACATACACACACACAGTTCACCCAGACATACAGACACACACAGTTCACCCAATCATACACACACACACACAGTTCTCCAGACGTACACACACACAGTTCACCCAGACATACAGACACACACAGTTCACCCAATCATACACACACACACACTCTTCACCCAGGCATGCACAGACACAGTTCACCCAGATAAAGACCCATACACACAGTACACCCAGACATACACACGCAATTCACGCATACATGCACAAGCACACGCAGATCACCCAGACATACACACACACGCAGTACAAACAAACATGCACACACTCACATTTCACCCAGACAGACACAAACACACACACAGTACACCCAGACATACACACACACAGTTCACCCAGACATACACAAATACACACACATTTCACCAGACATACACACACACAGTACACCCAGACATACACAGACACACAGTTCACACAATCATACACACACACACACTCTTCACCCAGACATGCACACACACAGTACACCCAGACATCCACACGCAATTCATGCAGACATACACAATCACACGCAGGTCATCAGACATACACACACACACAGGTCACCCAGACATACACACACACAGTTCACCCAGACATACACAAATACACACACAGTTCACCCAGACATACACAAATACACACACAGTTCAACCAGACATATACACACACACATACACACATACACACACAGATACACACACACAAACACACACACACTTTTCACCCAGACATACACACACACAGTTCACCCAGACATACATACACACAGTTCACCCAGACATACACACACAATTCACCCAGACATACACACAGTTCAGCCAGACATATACACACACATTCACACTGTTCAATCAGACATATACACACACATTTCACACAGACATACCCACACACACACACACTGTTCACCCAGACACACACACACAGTTCACCCAGACATACACACGCACTCACACCGTTCACCCAAACATATACTCACACGCAGTTCACCCAGACATACACAAATACACACACAGTTCAACCAGACATACACACACAAACACACACACACACACACACACATACACACACAGATACACACACACAAACACTCGCACACATTTCACCCAGACATACACACACACAGTTCAACTTGACATACATACACACAGTTCACCCAGACATACACACACAATTCACCCAGACATACACACAGATCAGCCAGACATGTACACACACATACGCACAGTTCACCCAGACATATACACACAATTCACCCAGACATACACGCAGTTCAGCCAGACATATACACACACATACACACACAGTTCACCCAGACAAAAACACAAACAATTCACCTAGACATATACAAACGCATTTCACCCAGACATACCCGCGCACACACACACACACACACACACACACACACACACACACACACACACACACACACACACACACACACACACACACACATTTCACCCATTCATACACACATAGAGTTCACCCAGACATACAGACAATGACACAGTTCACCCAGAGATACACACACACACACACACACACACACACACACACACACACACACACACACACACACACACACACACACACACACACACACACAAACACACACACACACATACACACACACACACAGTTCACCCAAACATACGCACGCACACACAGTTCACCTGGACATGCACACAGACAGTTCAGCCAGACATACATACACACACAGTTCACCCAGACATACAAACGCAGGTCACCCAGAAATACACACATGCAGCTCACCCAGACAAACACGCACTCACATTTCGCCCAGACAGAAACAAAAACGCACACAGTTCCCCCATACATGCACACAAATAAACACACACAGTTCACCCTGACATACACAGACACACACGCAGTTCACCCTCACACACATGCACACATAGTTCACCCAGACATGCAAACGCACACACAAACATTCACCCAGACATCCACACACACACACACACACACACACCCACACACACACACACACACACACACACAGACACACACACACACACACACACACACACACACACACACACACACACACACACACACACACACAGTTCACCCAGACAAACATACGGACACACAGTACACACACATATACACACACATGCAGTTCACCGAGACATACACACACTCAGTTGACCCAGACATACACACACACACACAGTTCACCCAGACATACAAACGCAGGTCACCCAGACATACACAGGCGGCTCACTCTGACATATACACACGTGTAGTTCACCCAGACATGCACACACTCACATTTCACCCAGACAGACACAATACACGCACAGTTCACCCATAAATACACACAAACACACACAGTTCACCCAGACATACAGACGCACACACACTGTTCACTGAGACAAATACACACACATATAGCTCACCCAGACATACAAACGCACATACAAAGTTCACCCAGGCATAGACACACACACACACACATTCACTCAGACATCCACACACACACAAAGACACAGTTCACCCAGACAAACACACAGACACACAGCTCACCCAGACATACACGCACATGCAATTCACCCAGACATACACGCACACACACACATACAATTCAGCCAGACATACACACATTTCACCCATTCATACACACATACAGTTCACCCAGACATACAGACAATGACACGGTTCACCCAGAGATACACACACACACACACACACACACACACACACACACACACACACACACACACACACACACACACACACACACACAAACACACACACAGTTCACCCAAATATACACACACACACAGTTCACCCGGACATGCACACAGACAGTTCAGCCAGACATACACACACACACACACACACACACAAACACACACACAGTTCACCCAGACATATAAACGCAGGTCACCCAGAAATACACACGCAGTTGACCCAGACATATACACACGTGCAGCTCACCCAGACAAACACGCACTCACATTTCGCCCAGACAGAAACAAAAACGCACACAGTTCCCCCATACATGCACACAAATAAACACACACAGTTCACCCTGGCATACACAGACACACACGCAGTTCACCCTCACACACATGCACACGTAGTTCACCCAGACATGCAAACGCACACACAAACATTCACCCAGACATCCACACACACACACACACACACACACACACACACACACACACACACACACACACACACACACACACACACACAGTTCACCCAGACAAACATACGAACACACAGTACACACACATATACACGCACATGCAGTTCACCGAGACATACACACACTCAGTTGACTCAGACATACACACACACACACAGTTCACCCAGACATACAAACGCAGGTCACCCAGACATACAAACGCAGCTCACCCTGACATATACACACGTGTAGTTCACCCAGACATGCACACACACACATTTCACCCAGACAGACACAATGCACGCACAGTTCACCCATAAATACACACAAACACACACAGTTCAACCAGACATACACAGACACACACACAGTTCACCCAAACATACAGACGCACACACACTGTTCACTGAGACAAACACACACATATAGTTCACCCAGACATACAAACGCACATACAAAGTTCACCCAGGCATTGACACTCACACACACACATTCACCCAGACATCCACACACACACAAAGACACAGTTCACCCAGACAAACACACAGACACACAGCTCACCCAGACATACACACACATGCAATTCACCCAGACATACACGCACACAGTTCACCCAGACATACACACACACACATACAATTCAGCCAGACATACACACATTTCAGCCAGACATATACACAGACATACGCACACACTTCACCCAGACAAGCACACAAACAATTCAGCTAGACATATACACACACACATCACCCAGACATACACACACACACACACACACACACACACACACACACACACACACACACACACACACACACACACACACACACACAGAGTTCTCCCAAACATACACACACACACAGTTCACCCGGACATACAGATAATGACACAGTTCACCCAGAGATACACACACACACACACACACACTCACACACACACACATACCCACACACACACACACACACACATACACACACACACACACAGTTCACCCGGACATGCACACAGACAGTTCAGCCAGACATACACACACACACACACACACAGTTCACCCAGACATACAAACGCTGGTCACCCAGAAATACACACGCAGTTCACCCAGACATATACACACGTGCAGCTCACCCAGACAAACACGCACTCACATTTCGCCCAGACAGAAACAAAAACGCACACAGTTCCCCCATACATGCACAGAAATAAACACACACAGTTAACCCTGACATACATAGACACACACGCAGTTCACCCTCACACACATGCACACATAGTTCACCCAGACATGCAAACGCACACACAAACATTCACCCAGACATCCACACACACACACACACACACACACACACACACACACACACACACACACACACACACACAGTTCACCCAGACAAACATACGGACACACAGTACACACACATATACACACACATGCAGTTCACCGAGACATACACACACTCAGTTGACCCAGACATACACACACACACACAGTTCACCCAGACATACAAACGCAGGTCACCCAGACATACACAGGCGGCTCACCCTGACATATACACACGTGTAGTTCACCCAGACATGCACACACTCACATTTCACCCAGACAGACACAATACACGCACAGTTCACCCATAAATACACACAAACACACACAGTTCACCCAGACATACACAGACACACACACAGTTCACCCAAACATACAGACGCACACACACTGTTCACTGAGACAAATACACACACATATAGCTCACCCAGACATACAAACGCACATACAAAGTTCACCCAGGCATAGACACACACACACACACATTCACTCAGACATCCACACACACACAAAGACACAGTTCACCCAGACAAACACACAGACACACAGCTCACCCAGACATACACGCACATGCAATTCACCCAGACATACACGCACACACACACATACAATTCAGCCAGACATACACACATTTCACCCATTCATACACACATACAGTTCACCCAGACATACAGACAATGACACGGTTCACCCAGAGATACACACACACACACACACACACACACACACACACACACACACACACACACACACACACACACACCCACACACACACAAACACACACACAGTTCACCCAAATATACACACACACACAGTTCACCCGGACATGCACACAGACAGTTCAGCCAGACATACACACACACACACACACACACAAACACACACACAGTTCACCCAGACATATAAACGCAGGTCACCCAGAAATACACACGCAGTTGACCCAGACATATACACACGTGCAGCTCACCCAGACAAACACGCACTCACATTTCGCCCAGACAGAAACAAAAACGCACACAGTTCCCCCATACATGCACACAAATAAACACACACAGTTCACCCTGGCATACACAGACACACACGCAGTTCACCCTCACACACATGCACACGTAGTTCACCCAGACATGCAAACGCACACACAAACATTCACCCAGACATCCACACACACACACACACACACACACACACACACACACACACACACACACACACACACACACACACACACACACACACACACACAGTTCACCCAGACAAACATACGAACACACAGTACACACACATATACACGCACATGCAGTTCACCGAGACATACACACACTCAGTTGACTCAGACATACACACACACACACAGTTCACCCAGACATACAAACGCAGGTCACCCAGACATACAAACGCAGCTCACCCTGACATATACACACGTGTAGTTCACCCAGACATGCACACACACACATTTCACCCAGACAGACACAATGCACGCACAGTTCACCCATAAATACACACAAACACACACAGTTCAACCAGACATACACAGACACACACACAGTTCACCCAAACATACAGACGCACACACACTGTTCACTGAGACAAACACACACATATAGTTCACCCAGACATACAAACGCACATACAAAGTTCACCCAGGCATTGACACTCACACACACACATTCACCCAGACATCCACACACACACAAAGACACAGTTCACCCAGACAAACACACAGACACACAGCTCACCCAGACATACACACACATGCAATTCACCCAGACATACACGCACACAGTTCACCCAGACATACACACACACACATACAATTCAGCCAGACATACACACATTTCAGCCAGACATATACACAGACATACGCACACACTTCACCCAGACAAGCACACAAACAATTCAGCTAGACATATACACACACACATCACCCAGACATACACACACACACACACACACACACACACACACACACACACACACACACACACACACACACACACACACACACACACACACACACACACACACACACACACACACACACACACAGAGTTCTCCCAAACATACACACACACACAGTTCACCCGGACATACAGATAATGACACAGTTCACCCAGAGATACACACACACACACACACACACTCACACACACACACATACCCACACACACACACACACACACATACACACACACACACAGTTCACCCGGACATGCACACAGACAGTTCAGCCAGACATACACACACACACACACACACAGTTCACCCAGACATACAAACGCTGGTCACCCAGAAATACACACGCAGTTCACCCAGACATATACACACGTGCAGCTCACCCAGACAAACACGCACTCACATTTCGCCCAGACAGAAACAAAAACGCACACAGTTCCCCCATACATGCACAGAAATAAACACACACAGTTAACCCTGACATACATAGACACACACGCAGTTCACCCTCACACACATGCACACATAGTTCACCCAGACATGCAAACGCACACACAAACATTCACCCAGACATCCACACACACACACACACACACACACACACACACACACACACACACACACACACAGTTCACCCAGACAAACATACGGACACACAGTACACACACATATACACACACATGCAGTTCACCGAGACATACACACACTCAGTTGACCCAGACATACACACACACACACAGTTCACCCAGACATACAAACGCAGGTCACCCAGACATACACAGGCGGCTCACCCTGACATATACACACGTGTAGTTCACCCAGACATGCACACACTCACATTTCACCCAGACAGACACAATACACGCACAGTTCACCCATAAATACACACAAACACACACAGTCACCCAGACATACACACACACACAGTTCACCCGGAAATACAGACACACATTTCACCCAGACATACACACACGCACACAGTTCACCCAGACATATATATGCAGGTGACCCAGACATACACACGCAGTTCGCCCTGACATATACAAACCTGCAGCTCACCCAGACCTACACACACTCATATTTCACCCAGACAGACACAAACAGATGCACAGTTTACCCATACATACACACAAACAAACACACACAGTTCACCCAGACATACACAGACACACACACAGTTCACCCAAACATAGAGATGCACACATGCAGTTCACACACACACACACACACACACACACACACACACACACACACACACACACACACACACACACACACACACACACACACACACACACACACACACACACACACACATAGTTTACCCAGACATACAAGTGCACATACAAAATTCACCCAGACATACACACGCGTGCACACACACACATAAAGTTCACCCAGATAAACACACGGACACACAGTTCACCCAGATATACACGCACATGCAGTTCACCCAGACATACACACACACAGTTCACCCAGACATACAAACGCAGGTCACCCAAATATACACAGGCAGCTCACCTTGACATATACAAATGTGTAGTTCACCCAAACATTCACAAACTCACATTTCACCCAGACATACACAAACACACGCACAGTTCACCCATACATACACACAAACAAACACACACAGTTCACCCAGACATACAGACACACACACAAAGTTCACCCAAACATACAGACACACCCACGCAGTTCACCTACACACACACACACACACACACACACTCATAGTTCACCCAGGCATACAAACATACTCACACAGTTCACCCAGACATACACATGCGCACACACACACTTCACCCAGACATCCACACCCACACACACACACAGTGCACCCAGACAAACACACTGACACACAGTTCACCCATATATACACACACACGCAATTCACCCAGGCATGCACAGACATTCAGTTCACCCAGACATTCACACTCACGCATTTCACCCAGACAGACACATGCAGTTCACCCAGACATAGACACGCAGATGCAGTTCAAACAGACACACACACACACATACACACACACACACGCAGTTCACCCAGATATACACAAACTCACAGTTCACCCAGACATAGACACGCACAAACACACAGTTCACCCAGACATACTGACAGAAAGTTCACCCAGACACACACACACACACACACACACACACACACACACACACACACACACACACACACACACACACACACACACACACACACACACACACACACACACACACACACACACACACACACACACACACACACACACACACACACACACAGAGTTCGACCAGACATACACAGGCACACACGCAGTTCACCCAGACATGCATACAGACACACACTGTTCACCCAGGCATACAAACGCACACACACAGTTTACCCAGATATACAAATGCACACACACACATTTCACACAGGCATACACACGCACAGAGACACAATTCACCCAGACATACACACGCACACGCAGTTCACCCAGACATACACACAAACAGTTCACCTAGACATATACACACACACTACACCCAGACATACCAACATCCACACATACAATTCACCCAGACATACACACACACAGTTCACCAAGACATACATGCACACATAGTTCTCCCAGACATACACACACACACACACACATTTCAGCCTGACATACTCACACACTCAGTTCACTAGGACATACACAGACACTCAGTTCACCCAGACATACACACGCAGTTCACACAGAGATACACCCGCACACACAGTTCACCCAGGCATACACACGCAAACACATTTCAGCCAGACATACACACACACTCAGTTCACTAGTACATACACAGACATTCAGTTCACCCAGACATATACACGCAGTTCACGTAGACATAGGCATGCAAACGCAGTTCAAACAGACATATACACAAATGCAGTTCACCCAGACATACACAAAAACTCACACAGTTCTCCCAGACAAATGCACACACACAAACACACATTTCACACAGACATACACACACACAGTTCACCCAGACACACACACAGACGCACACACACACACACAGTTCACCCAGACATACACACACACACACATGCAGTTCACCCAGACACACACACAAACACACACAGTTCACCCAGACATACAAACACAAACAGACAGTTCACCCAGACATACACTCGCACACAGACGCAGTTCACCCAGACATAAACACGCACACACAGTTCACCCAGATATACACACACACTCAGTTCACCCAGACATACACAGACACTAAGTTCACCCAGACATACACATGCAGTTTGCACAGTCATAGACATGCACACGCAGTTCAGACATACACACACGCAGTTCAGCCAGACATACACACACTCATATTTTACCCAGACACACACAAACACACACACCGTTCACCCAGACATACACACACACACACACACACACACACACACACACTCACAGTTCACCCAGACATACACAACCACACGCACACTTCACCCAGACACACACACAAAAACACATTTCAACCAGGCATACAGCGCACCCACACAGTTTACCCAGACATACACTCATACACAGTGAGACATATACACACCCGCAGTTCACCCAGACATTCACACACACTCACACACAGTTCACCCAGACATACAAACACAGTTCACCCATACACACGTACACGCAGTTCACCCAAGCATATACACACATGAGTTCACCCAGACATACACTCAGACACAGTTCACCCAGACATACACAGACACACACAGTTCAGTCGGACATACACATGGACACACAGTTCACCCAGACATACACACACAATTCAACCAGACATACACACACACACACACACACACACAGTTCACCCAGACATACACACACACACAATTCAACCAGACATACACAAACACACACACATTTCACCCAGACATACACATGCAGTTCACCCAAACATACAGACGCAAAAGCAGCTCACCCAGACATACACACACACGCAGTTTACCCAGACAAACACACACTCGCATTTCACCCAGACAGACATAAAAACACACAGTTCACCCAGACATACACACACACAATGTTCACGAAGACAGACACAAACACAGATCACCCAGACATACACACACACAAACACACACACACACAAACAGACATGCACACACACACAGAGTTCACCCAAACATACAGACACACACATGCAGTTCACCCAGACACACACACACACGGTTCAGCCAGACATCCACATGCACACACACCGTTCACCCAGACACATACACGCACACACAGTTCACCGAGACATACACACACACGCAGTTCACCCAGACATACACAGACATTCATTTCACCCAGACATACACACGCAGTTTGCACAGTAATAGACATGCACACGCAGTTCAAACAGACATACACACACACACAGTTCAGCCAGACATACACACACTCATATTTTACCCAGGCACACACAACCACACACACCGTTCACCCAGACATATAAACACACACACACACCCACACACACACACTCACAGTTCACCCAGACATACACAAACACAAACACATTTCAACCAGGCATACAGCGCACCCACACAGTTTACCCAGACATACACTCATACACAGTTCCCCCGGACGTACACACAAACACACAGTTCACCCAGCCAAAAAGACACACAGTTCACACAGACATACACACACACACAGTTCACCCAGACATACACACACAGAAACAGTTCAGCGAGCCATATACACACACGCAGTTCACCCAGACATTCACACACACACACACAGACAGTTCACCCAGACATACAAACACAGTTCACCCAGACATACACACGTACACACAGTTCACCCAAGCATATACACACACGCAGTGCACCCAGACATACACACGCAGTTCACCCAGACGTAGGCATGCACATGCAGTTAAAACAGACATACATACACTCACAGTTCACGCAGACATGCTGTCTGGGTGAACTGTGTGTGTGTTTGTGTATGACTGGCTGAACTGTGTTTTTGTGTATGTGTGTATGTGTTTATATGGCTGTGTGTACTTCATGTTAGTGTATATCTGGGTAAACTGTGTGTGCGTGTGTATGTCTGGGAGAACTGTGTGTGTGTGTGTTAGTGTGTGTGTCTGGGTGAACTGTGTATCTGTATGTCTGGGTGAACTGCGTGAGTTTGTATGTCTGGGTAAACTGTGTGTGTGTGTGTATGTCTGGTGATCTGCGTGTGTGTGCATGTCTGGGAGATCTTTGTGTGTGTGTATGTCTGGGTAAACTGCATTTTCTGTGTATGTCTGGGTGAACTGA
>JANJGN010000017.1:25180287-25195287 GCA_026770705.1 Isurus oxyrinchus
GAACTGCGTGTGTCTGTCTGGGTGAACTGCGTGTGTTTGTTTGTCTGGGTGAACTGTGTTTTTGTGTGTGTGTGTGTATGTGTGTATGTCTGGGTTACCGTCGTGTGTGTGCATATCTGTGTGAACTGGGTGTGTGTGTAAGTCTGGGAGAACTGTGTGTGTGTGGTTGTCTGGGTGAACTACGTTTGTGTGTATGTCTGGGTGAACTGCGTCTGTGTGTATGTCTGTGTGATATGCCTGTGTGTGTATCTCTGAGTGAACTTCTTGTTTGTGTATGTCTGGGTGAACTGAGTGTGCGTGAGTATGTCTGGATGAACTGCGTGTGTATGTCTGGATGAACTGCGTGTGTATGTCTGGGTGAACTGCATGTGTGTGTCTGTATGTCTGGGCGAACTGTGTGTATGTGTGTGTCTGGGTGAACTGCGAGTGTGTGTTTGTATTTCTGGGTGAACTGTATGTGTGTGTGTATGTCTGTGTGATCTACGTGTGTGGGTATAACTGGGTGATCTGTGTGTGTGTGTGTATGTCTGGGTGAACTGCATGTGTGTGTATGTCTGGGTGAACTGCGTGTGCGTGTGTATGTCTGGGTGAGCTATGTGTGTGTTTGTATGTCTGGCTGAATTAAGTGTGCATGTGTATCTCTTGATGAACTGTGTGTGTGCGTTTGTATGTCTGGGTGAACTGCGTCTGTGTAAGTCTGGATGAACACTAATTGTGTGAGTTTGTGTGTATGTCTGGGTGAACTGAGTGTATGTGTATGTCTGGGTGGACTGTGTGTGCATGGGTATGTCTGGGTGAACGGTGTGTGTGTGCATGTGTATGTCTGGATGAACTGTGTGTGTGTGAGTGTGTGTGTGTGTCTGTGTGAACTGTGCATGTGTGTATGTCTGGGTGATATGCCTGTGTGTGTATCTCTGAGTGAACTGCTTGTTTGTGTATGTCTGGGTGAACTATGTGTGGGTGAACTATGTATGTGTTGGTATGTCTGGGTGAATGAAGTGTGTGTGTGTATGTCTGGGTGAACTCTTTGTGTGTGCGCGTGTATGCCTATGTGAACTGTCTGTTTGTGCATGTGTATCTCTGGGTGAACTGTGTGTGTGCGTTTGTATGTCTGGGCGGACTGTGTTTGTGTGTGTGTGTGTGTGTGTGTCTGTGCGTATGCATGTGTGTCTGGGTGAACTGCGTCTGTGTAAGTCTGGGTGAACACTATGTGTGTGAGTGTGTGTGTATGTCTGGGTGAACTGAGTGTATGTGTATACCTGGGTGAACTGTGTGTGCATGGGTATATCTGGGTGAACGGTGTGTGTGTGCATGTGTATGTCTGGGTGAACTGTGTGTGTGTGAGTGCGTGTGTGTGTCTGTGTGAACTGTGCATGTGTGTATGTCTGGGTGATATGCCTGTGTGTGTATCTCTGAGTGAACTGCTTGTTTGTGTATGTCTGGGTGAACTATGTGTGGGTGAACTATGTATGTGTTGGTATGTCTGGGTGAATTAAGTGTGTGTGTGTATGTCTGGGTGATCTCTTTGTGTGTGCGTGTGTATGCCTGGGTGAACTGTCTGTTTGTGCATGTGTATCTCTGGGTGAACTGTGTGTGTGCGTTTGTATGTCTGGGCGGACTGTGTTTGTGTGTGTGTGTGTGCGTGCGTATGCGTGTGTGTCTGGGTGAACTGCGTGTGTGTAATTCTGGGTGAACCATGTTTGTGCGAGTGTGTGTGTATGTCTGGCTGAACTGAGTGTATGTGTATGTCTGGGTGAATTGTGTGTGCATGGGTATGTCTGGGTGAATGGTGTGTGTGTGCATGTGTATGTCTGGGTGAACTGTGTGTGCATGGGTATGTCTGGGTGAACGGTGTGTGTGTGCATGTGTATGTCTGTGTGAACTGTGTGTGTGTGTGTTTTTATCTCTGGGTGAACAGTGTGTGTGTGTATGTGTGTGTCTGAGTGAACTGCGTGTGTGTGTGTGTGTGTGTGTGTGTGTATGTCTGGGTGAACTGTGTGGGTGTGTGTATGTGTGTATATCCTGGTGCACTCTGTGTGTGTATGTCTGGGTGAACCTTGTGTGTGTGTGTTTGTCAGGTTAAAATGTGTGTGTGTGCGTGTGTATGTCTGGGTGTACTGCTTGAGCATGTGTATGTCTGGGTGGACTGTTTGTGTGTGCATGTGTATGTCTGGGTGAACTGCGTCTATGTGTTTGTCTGGGGGAACTGTGTGTGTGTGTGTGTGTGTGTGTGTGTATGTCAGGGTGAACTGTGTGTGTGTGTTTTTATGCCTGGGTGAACTGTGTGTGTGTGTGTGTGTGTGTGTGTGTGTGTGTGTGTGTGTGTGTGTGTGTGTGTGTGTGTGTGTGTGTGTGTGTGTGTGTATGTGTTTGTGTCTGTGTGTGTGTCTCTGTGAACTGTGTGTGTGTGTGTGTATGTCTGGGTGAACTGTGTGGGTGTGTGTATATGCGTATGTCTGGGTACACTCTCTGTGTGTATGTCTGGGTGAACATTGTGTGTGTGTGTTTGTCAGGTTAAACTGTGTGTTTTTGCGTGTGTATGTCTGGGTGTACTGTGTGAGCATGGGTATGTCTGGCTGGACTGTCTGTGTGTGTGTGTGTGTATGACTGGGTGAACTGTGTGTGTGTGTTTTTTATGTCTGGGTGAACTGTGTGTGTGTGTGTGTGTGTGTGTGTGTGTGTGTGTCTGTGTGAACTGTGCATGTGTGTATGTCTGGGTGATATGCCTGTGTGTGTATCTCTGAGTGAACTGCTTGTTTGTGTATGTCTGGGTGAAC
The DNA here is from genome assembly GCA_026770705.1 of Isurus oxyrinchus. NCBI lineage: Eukaryota > Metazoa > Chordata > Chondrichthyes > Lamniformes > Lamnidae > Isurus > Isurus oxyrinchus. The sequence continues at coordinate 25,183,065 of JANJGN010000017.1, forward strand.
TGATTGTGCGTGAGTATGTCTGGATGAACTGCATGTGTATGTCTGGATGAACTGCGTGTGTAAGTCTGGGTGAACTGCGTGTGTGTGTGTATGTCTGGGTGAACTGTGCGTGTGTGTTTGTCTGGGTGATATACCTGTGTGTGTATCTCTGAGTGAACTGCTTGTTTGTGTATGTCTGGGTGAACTGAGTGTGCGTGAGTATGTCTGGATGAACTGCGTGTGTATATCTGGATGAACTGCGTGTGCAAATCTGGGTGAACTGTGTGTGTGTGTATGTCTGGGTGAAATGCGAGTGTGTGTGTGTATTTCTAGGTGAACTGCATGTGTGTGTGTACGTCTGTGTGATCTACGTGTGTGCGTATAACTGTGTGATCTGTGTGTGTTAGTATGTCGGGGTGACTGCATGTGTGTGTGTATGTCTGGTTGAAATGCGTGTGCGTGTGTATGTCTGGGTGAACTACGTGTGTGTTTGTATGTCCGGGTGAATTGTGTGTGCGTGTGTATGTCTGGGTGAACTCTGATTGTGGGCAGGTGTATGCCTGGGTGAACTGAGTGTTTGCGTTTGTATGTCTGGGTGAACTGTTTGTGTATGTCTGTGTGAACTGTGTGTGTGTGTGTGTGTGTGTGTGTGTGTGTGTGTTGGTTTGGGTGAACTGTGTGTGTGTATTTATGTCTGGGTGAACTGTATGTGTGTTTGTCTGGGTGAACTGTGTGTGTGTGTGCATGTGCATGTCTGGGTGAACTGTGTGTGTGTGTTTTCATGTCTGGGTGAACTGTGTGTGTGTGAGTGTGTGTCTGTGTGAACTGCGTGTGTGTGTGTGTATGTCTGGGTGAACTGTGTGGGTGTGTGTATGTCTGGGTGCACTCTGTGTGTGTATGTCTGGGTGAACCTTGTGTGTGTGAGTTTGGCGAGTTAAAATGTGTGTGTGTGCGTGTTTATGTCTGGGTGTACTGCTTGAGAATGGGTATGTCTGGGTGGACTGTCAGTGTGTGTGTGTGCATGTCTGGGTGAACAGCGTGTGTGTGTCTGGGTGAACTGCATCTGTGTGTTTGGGGGAACTGTGTGTGTGTGTGTGTGTGTGTGTGTGTGTGTGTGTGTGTGTGTGTGTGTGTGTGTGTGTGTGTGTGTGTGCTTATGTCTGGGTAAACTGTGTGTGTGTTTTTATACCTGGGTGAACTATGTGTGTGTGTATGTGTGTGTGTGTGTGTGTGTCTGTGTGAACTGCGTGTGCGTGTGTGTATTTCTGGGTGAACTGTGTGGGTGTGTGTATGTCTGGGTACACTCTGTGTGTGTATGTCTGGGTGAACCTTGTGTGTGTGTGTTTGTCAGGTTAAACTGTGTGTGTGTGCGTGTTTATGTCTGGGTGTACTGTGTGAGCATGGGTATGTCTGGCTGGAATGTCTGTGTGTGTGTGTATGACTGGATGAACTGCGTGTGTATGTCTGGGTGAACTGTGTGTGTGTGTGTGTGTGTGTGTGTGTGTGTGTGTGTGTGTGTGTGTGTGTGTGTGTGTGTGTGTGTGTGTGTGTGTGTGTGTGTGTGTGTGTGTGTGTGTATGTCAGGGTTACCATCGTGTGCGTGCATATCTGTGTGAACTGGGTGTGTGTGCATGTCTGGTTGAACTGCGTTTGTGTTTATGTCTGGGTGAACTACATTTGTGTGTCTGTCTGGGTGATATGCCTGTGTGTGTATCTCTGAGTGAACTTCTTGTTTGTGTATGTCTGGGTGAACTGAGTGTGCGTGAGTATGTCTGGATGAACTGCGTGTGTGTGGCTGGATGAACTGCGTGTGCGTGTGTCTGTTTGTGTGATCTACGTGTGTGGGTATAACTGGGTGATCTGTGTGTGTGTGTGTATGTCTGGGTGAACTGCATGTGTGTGTATGTCTGGGTGAACTGCGTGTGCGTGTGTATGTCTGGGTGAACTATTTGTGTGTTTGTATGTTTGGCTGAATTAAGTGTGCGTGTGTATGTCTGGGTGAACTCTATCTGTGTGCCTGTGTATGCCTGTGTGAACTGCGTGTTTGTGCATGTGTATCACTTGGTGAACTGTGTGTGTGCGTTTGTATGTCTGGGTGAACTGTGTTTGTGTGTATTTGTGTGTGTGTGTGTGCGTATGCATGTGTGTCTGGGTGAACTGCGACTGTGTAAGTTTGGGTGAACACTATGTGTGTGAGTGTGTGTGTATGTCTGGGTGAACTGAGTGTATGTGTATGTCTGGGTGAACTGTGTGTGCATGTGTATGTCTGGATGAACTGTGTGTGTGTGTTTTTATGTCTGGGTGAACTGTGTGTGTGTGTATGTCTGGGTGAAATGCGAGTGTGTGTGTGTATTTCTAGGTGAACTGCATGTGTGTGTGTACGTCTGTGTGATCTACGTGTGTGCGTATAACTGTGTGATCTGTGTGTGTTAGTATGTCGGGGTGACTGCATGTGTGTGTGTATGTCTGGTTGAAATGCGTGTGCGTGTGTATGTCTGGGTGAACTACGTGTGTGTTTGTATGTCCGGGTGAATTGTGTGTGCGTGTGTATGTCTGGGTGAACTCTGATTGTGGGCAGGTGTATGCCTGGGTGAACTGAGTGTGTTTGCGTTTGTATGTCTGGGTGAACTGCTTGTGTATGTCTGTGTGAACTGTGTGTGTGTGTGTGTGTGTGTGTGTGTGTGTGTTGGTTTGGGTGAACTGTGTGTGTGTATTTATGTCTGGGTGAACTGTATGTGTGTTTGTCTGGGTGAACTGTGTGTGTGTGTGCATGTGAATGTCTGGGTGAACTGTGTGTGTGTGTTTTTATGTCTGGGTGAACTGTGTGTGTGTGAGTGTGTGTCTGTGTGAACTGTGTGTGTGTGTGTGTGTATGTCTGGGTGAACTGTGTGGGTGTGTGTATGTCTGGGTGCACTCTGTGTGTGTATGTCTGGGTGAACCTTGTGTGTGTGAGTTTGGCGAGTTAAAATGTGTGTGTGTGCGTGTTTATGTCTGGGTGTACTGCTTGAGAATGGGTATGTCTGGGTGGACTGTCAGTGTGTGTGTGTGCATGTCTGGGTGAACAGCGTGTATGTGTCTGGGTGAACTGCGTCTGTGTGTTTGGGGGAACTGTGTGTGTGTGTGTGTGTGTGTGTGTGCTTATGTCTGGGTAAACTGTGTGTGTGTGTTTTTATACCTGGGTGAACTATGTGTGTGTGTATGTGTGTGTGTGTGTGTGTCTGTGTGAACTGCGTGTGTGTGTGTGTATTTCTGGGTGAACTGTGTGGGTGTGTGTATGTCTGGGTACACTCTGTGTGTGTATGTCTGGGTGAACCTTGTGTGTGTGTGTTTGTCAGGTTAAAGTGTGTGTGTGTGCGTGTTTATGTCTGGGTGTACTGTGTGAGCATGGGTATGTCTGGCTGGACTGTCTGTGTGTGTGTGTGTGTGTATGACTGGATGAACTGCGTGTGTATGTCTGGGTGAACTGTGTGTGTGTGTGTGTGTGTGTGTGTGTGTGTATGTCAGGGTTACCATCGTGTGCGTGCATATCTGTGTGAACTGGGTGTGTGTGCATGTCTGGTTGAACTGCGTTTGTGTTTATGTCTGGGTGAACTGCATTTGTGTGTATGTCTGGGTGATATGCCTGTGTGTGTATCTCTGAGTGAACTTCTTGTTTGTGTATGTCTGGGTGAACTGAGTGTGCGTGAGTATGTCTGGATGAACTGCATGTGTATGGCTGGATGAACTGCGTGTGCGTGTGTCTGTTTGTGTGATCTACGTGTGTGGGTATAACTGGGTGATCTGTGTGTGTGTGTGTGTATGTCTGGGTGAACTGCATGTGTGTGTATGTCTGGGTGAACTGCGTGTGCGTGTGTATGTCTGGGTGAACTATGTGTGTGTTTGTATGTTTGGCTGAATTAAGTGTGCGTGTGTATGTCTGGGTGAACTCTATCTGTGTGCCTGTGTATGCCTGTGTGAACTGCGTGTTTGTGCATGTGTATCACTTGGTGAACTGTGTGTGTGCGTTTGTATGTCTGGGTGAACTGTGTTTGTGTGTATTTGTGTGTGTGTGTGCGTATGTATGTGTGTCTGGGTGAACTGCGACTGTGTAAGTTTGGGTGAACACTATGTGTGTGAGTGTGTGTGTATGTCTGGGAGAACTGAGTGTATGTGTATGTCTGGGTGAACTGTGTGTGCATGTGTATGTCTGGATGAACTGTGTGTGTGTTTTTATGTCTGGGTGAACTGTGTGTGTGTGTGTGTGTGTGTGTGTGTGTGTGTGTGTGTGTGTGTGTGTGTGTGTGTGTGTGTCTGTGTGAACTGTGCATTTGTGTATGTCTGGGTGATATGCCTGTGTGTGTATCTCTGAGTGAACTGCTTGTTTGTGTATGTCTGGGTGAACTGAGTGTGCGTGAGTATGTCTGGATGAACTGCGTGTGTATGTCTGGATGAACTGCATGTGTAAGTAATGGTGAACTGCGTGTGTGTGTGTATGTCTGGGTGAACTGTGTGTGTGTATGTCTGGGTGAACTGTGTGTGTGTGTGTGTGTGTGTGTGTGTGTGTGTGTGTGTGTGTGTGTGTGTGTGTGTGTGTGTGTGTGTGTGTGTGTGTGTGTGTGTGTGTGTCTGTGTGAACTGCGTGTGTGTGTGTGTGTGTGTATGTCTGGGTGAACTGTGTGGGTGTGTACATGTCTGGGTGAACCTTGTGTGTGTGTGTTTGTCAGGTTAAAATGTGTGTGTGTGCGCGTGTATGTCTGGGTGTACTGCTTGAGCATGGGTATGTCTGGGTGGACTGTCAGTGTGTGCGTGTGCATGTCTGGGTGAACAGCGTGTGTGTGTCTGGGTGAACTGCGCCTGTGTGTTTGTCTGGGGGAACTGTGTGTGTGTGTGTGTGTGTGTATGTCTGAATAAACTGTGTGTGTGTGTTTTTATGCCTGGGTGAACTGTGTATGTGTGTGTGTGTGTGTGTGCGTGTGTGTGTGTGTGTGTGTCTGAGTGAACTGCGTGTGTGTGTGTGTATGTCTGGGTGAACTGTGTGGGTGTGTGTATGTGTCTATGTCTGGGTACACTCTGTGTGTGTATGTCTGGGTGAACCTTGTGTGTGTGTGTTTGTCAGGTTAAACTGTGTGTGTGTGCATGTTTATGTCTTGGTGTACTGTGTGAGCATGGGTATGTCTGGCTGGACAGTCTGTCTGTGTGTGTGTATGACTGGGTGAACTGTGTGTGTGTGTTTTTATGTCTGGGTGAACTGTGTGTGTGTGTGCATGTGCATGTCTGGGTGAACTGTGTGTGTGTGTTTTTATGTCTGGGTGAACTGTGTGTGTGTGAGTGTGTGTCTGTGTGAACTGCGTGTGTGTGTGTGTATGTCTGGGTGAACTGTGTGGGTGTGTGTATGTCTGGGTGCACTCTGTGTGTGTATGTCTGGGTGAACCTTGTGTGTGTGAGTTTGGCGAGTTAAAATGTGTGTGTGTGCGTGTTTATGTCTGGGTGTACTGCTTGAGAATGGGTATGTCTGGCTGGAATGTCTGTGTGTGTGTGTATGACTGGATGAACTGCGTGTGTATGTCTGGGTGAACTGTGTGTGTGTGTGTGTGTGTGTGTGTGTGTGTGTGTGTGTGTGTGTGTGTGTGTGTGTGTGTGTGTGTGTGTGTGTGTGTGTGTGTGTGTGTGTGTGTGTGTGTGTGTGTGTGTGTGTGTGTGTATGTCAGGGTTACCATCGTGTGCGTGCATATCTGTGTGAACTGGGTGTGTGTGCATGTCTGGTTGAACTGCGTTTGTGTTTATGTCTGGGTGAACTACATTTGTGTGTCTGTCTGGGTGATATGCCTGTGTGTGTATCTCTGAGTGAACTTCTTGTTTGTGTATGTCTGGGTGAACTGAGTGTGCGTGAGTATGTCTGGATGAACTGCGTGTGTGTGGCTGGATGAACTGCGTGTGCGTGTGTCTGTTGTGTGATCTACGTGTGTGGGTATAACTGGGTGATCTGTGTGTGTGTGTGTATGTCTGGGTGAACTGCATGTGTGTGTATGTCTGGGTGAACTGCGTGTGCGTGTGTATGTCTGGGTGAACTATTTGTGTGTTTGTATGTTTGGCTGAATTAAGTGTGCGTGTGTATGTCTGGGTGAACTCTATCTGTGTGCCTGTGTATGCCTGTGTGAACTGCGTGTTTGTGCATGTGTATCACTTGGTGAACTGTGTGTGTGCGTTTGTATGTCTGGGTGAACTGTGTTTGTGTGTATTTGTGTGTGTGTGTGTGCGTATGCATGTGTGTCTGGGTGAACTGCGACTGTGTAAGTTTGGGTGAACACTATGTGTGTGAGTGTGTGTGTATGTCTGGGTGAACTGAGTGTATGTGTATGTCTGGGTGAACTGTGTGTGCATGTGTATGTCTGGATGAACTGTGTGTGTGTGTTTTTATGTCTGGGTGAACTGTGTGTGTGTGTATGTCTGGGTGAAATGCGAGTGTGTGTGTGTATTTCTAGGTGAACTGCATGTGTGTGTGTACGTCTGTGTGATCTACGTGTGTGCGTATAACTGTGTGATCTGTGTGTGTTAGTATGTCGGGGTGACTGCATGTGTGTGTGTATGTCTGGTTGAAATGCGTGTGCGTGTGTATGTCTGGGTGAACTACGTGTGTGTTTGTATGTCCGGGTGAATTGTGTGTGCGTGTGTATGTCTGGGTGAACTCTGATTGTGGGCAGGTGTATGCCTGGGTGAACTGAGTGTGTTTGCGTTTGTATGTCTGGGTGAACTGCTTGTGTATGTCTGTGTGAACTGTGTGTGTGTATGTGTGTGTGTGTGTGTGTGTGTGTTGGTTTGGGTGAACTGTGTGTGTGTATTTATGTCTGGGTGAACTGTATGTGTGTTTGTCTGGGTGAACTGTGTGTGTGTGTGCATGTGAATGTCTGGGTGAACTGTGTGTGTGTGTTTTTATGTCTGGGTGAACTGTGTGTGTGTGAGTGTGTGTCTGTGTGAACTGTGTGTGTGTGTGTGTATGTCTGGGTGAACTGTGTGGGTGTGTGTATGTCTGGGTGCACTCTGTGTGTGTATGTCTGGGTGAACCTTGTGTGTGTGAGTTTGGCGAGTTAAAATGTGTGTGTGTGCGTGTTTATGTCTGGGTGTACTGCTTGAGAATGGGTATGTCTGGGTGGACTGTCAGTGTGTGTGTGTGCATGTCTGGGTGAACAGCGTGTATGTGTCTGGGTGAACTGCGTCTGTGTGTTTGGGGGAACTGTGTGTGTGTGTGTGTGTGTGTGTGTGTGTGCTTATGTCTGGGTAAACTGTGTGTGTGTGTTTTTATACCTGGGTGAACTATGTGTGTGTGTATGTGTGTGTGTGTGTGTGTCTGTGTGAACTGCGTGTGTGTGTGTGTGTATTTCTGGGTGAACTGTGTGGGTGTGTGTATGTCTGGGTACACTCTGTGTGTGTATGTCTGGGTGAACCTTGTGTGTGTGTGTTTGTCAGGTTAAAGTGTGTGTGTGTGCGTGTTTATGTCTGGGTGTACTGTGTGAGCATGGGTATGTCTGGCTGGACTGTCTGTGTGTGTGTGTGTGTATGACTGGATGAACTGCGTGTGTATGTCTGGGTGAACTGTGTGTGTGTGTGTGTGTGTGTGTGTGTGTGTGTGTGTATGTCAGGGTTACCATCGTGTGCGTGCATATCTGTGTGAACTGGGTGTGTGTGCATGTCTGGTTGAACTGCGTTTGTGTTTATGTCTGGGTGAACTGCATTTGTGTGTATGTCTGGGTGATATGCCTGTGTGTGTATCTCTGAGTGAACTTCTTGTTTGTGTATGTCTCGGTGAACTGAGTGTGCGTGAGTATGTCTGGATGAACTGCATGTGTATGGCTGGATGAACTGCGTGTGCGTGTGTCTGTTTGTGTGATCTACGTGTGTGGGTATAACTGGGTGATCTGTGTGTGTGTGTGTGTATGTCTGGGTGAACTGCATGTGTGTGTATGTCTGGGTGAACTGCGTGTGCGTGTGTATGTCTGGGTGAACTATGTGTGTGTTTGTATGTTTGGCTGAATTAAGTGTGCGTGTGTATGTCTGGGTGAACTCTATCTGTGTGCCTGTGTATGCCTGTGTGAACTGCGTGTTTGTGCATGTGTATCACTTGGTGAACTGTGTGTGTGCGTTTGTATGTCTGGGTGAACTGTGTTTGTGTGTATTTGTGTGTGTGTGTGCGTATGTATGTGTGTCTGGGTGAACTGCGACTGTGTAAGTTTGGGTGAACACTATGTGTGTGAGTGTGTGTGTATGTCTGGGAGAACTGAGTGTATGTGTATGTCTGGGTGAACTGTGTGTGCATGTGTATGTCTGGATGAACTGTGTGTGTGTTTTTATGTCTGGGTGAACTTTGTGTGTGTGTGTGTGTGTGTGTGTGTGTGTGTGTGTGTGTGTGTGTGTGTGTGTGTGTGTGTGTGTGTGTGTGTGTGTGTGTGTGTGTGTGTGTCTGTGTGAACTGTGCATTTGTGTATGTCTGGGTGATATGCCTGTGTGTGTATCTCTGAGTGAACTGCTTGTTTGTGTATGTCTGGGTGAACTGAGTGTACGTGAGTATGTCTGGATGAACTGCGTGTGTCTGTCTGGATGAACTGCATGTGTAAGTAATGGTGAACTGCGTGTGTGTGTGTATGTCTGGGTGAACTGTGTGTGTGTATGTCTGGGTGAACTGTGTGTGTGTGTGTGTGTGTGTGTGTGTGTGTGTGTGTGTGTGTGTGTGTGTGTGTGTGTGTGTGTGTGTGTGTGTGTGTGTGTGTGTGTGTGTGTGTCTGTGTGAACTGCGTGTGTGTGTGTGTGTGTGTATGTCTGGGTGAACTGTGTGGGTGTGTGTATGTCTGGGTGAACCTTGTGTGTGTGTGTTTGTCAGGTTAAAATGTGTGTGTGTGCGCGTGTATGTCTGGGTGTACTGCTTGAGCATGGGTATGTCTGGGTGGACTGTCAGTGTGTGCGTGTGCATGTCTGGGTGAACAGCGTGTGTGTGTCTGGGTGAACTGCGCCTGTGTGTTTGTCTGGGGGAACTGTGTGTGTGTGTGTGTGTGTGTATGTCTGGATAAACTGTGTGTGTGTGTTTTTATGCCTGGGTGAACTGTGTATGTGTGTGTGTGTGTGTGTGCGTGTGTGTGTGTGTGTGTGTCTGAGTGAACTGCGTGTGTGTGTGTGTATGTCTGGGTGAACTGTGTGGGTGTGTGTATGTGTCTATGTCTGGGTACACTCTGTGTGTGTATGTCTGGGTGAACCTTGTGTGTGTGTGTTTGTCAGGTTAAACTGTGTGTGTGTGCATGTTTATGTCTTGGTGTACTGTGTGAGCATGGGTATGTCTGGCTGGACAGTCTGTCTGTGTGTGTGTATGACTGGGTGAACTGTGTGTGTGTGTTTTTATGTCTGGGTGAACTGTGTGTGTGTGTGCATGTGCATGTCTGGGTGAACTGTGTGTGTGTGTTTTTATGTCTGGGTGAACTGTGTGTGTGTGAGTGTGTGTCTGTGTGAACTGCGTGTGTGTGTGTGTATGTCTGGGTGAACTGTGTGGGTGTGTGTATGTCTGGGTACACTCTGTGTGTGTATGTCCGGGTGAACCTTGTGTGTGTGTGTTTGTCGAGTTAAACTGTGTGTGTGTGCGTGTTTATGTCTGGGTGTACTGTGTGAGCATGGGTATGTCTGGCTGGACAGTCTGTCTGTGTGTGTGTATGACTGGGTGAACTGTGTGTGTATGTCTGGGTGAACTACCTGTGTGTGTGTGTGTGTGTGTGTGTGTGTGTGTGTGTGTGTGTGTGTGTGTGTGTGTGTGTGTGTGTGTGTGTGTGTGTGTGTGTGTGTGTGTGTGTGTGTGTGTGTGTGTGTGTGTATGTCAGGGTTACCATCGTGTGTGTGCATATCTGTGTGAACTGGGTGTGTGTGTATGTCTGGGTGAACTGCGTGTGTGTGCGTGTGTGTGTGTGTGTGTGTGTGTGTGTGTGTGTGTGTGTGTGTGTGTATTTATGTCTGGGTTACCTTCGTGTGTCTGCATATCTGGGTGAACTGGGTGTGTGTGCATGTCTGGGTGAACTGTGTGTGTCTGGTTGTCTGGGTGAACTGCGTTTGTGTGTATGTCTGGGTGAACAGCATCTATTTGTATGTCTGGGTGATATGCCTGTGTGTGTACCTCTGAGTGAACTTCTTGTTTGTGTATGTCTGGGTGAACTTAGTGTGCGTGAGTATGTCTGGATGAACTGCGTGTGTATGTCTGGGTGAACTGCGTGTGTGTTTCTGTATGTCTAGGTGAACTGTGTGTATGTGTATGTCTGGGTGAACTGCGAGTGTGTGTGTGTATTTCTGGGTGAACTGTATGTGTGTGTGTATGTCTGTGTGATCTACGTGAGTGGGTATAACTGGGTGATCTGTGTGTGTGTGTGTCTGTCTGGGTGAACTGCATGTATGTGTGTCTGTCTGGGTGAACTGCGTGTGCGTGTGTATGTCTGGTTGAACTATGTGTGTGTTTGTATGTCTGGCTGAATTAAGTGTGCGTGTGTATGTCTGGGTGAACTCTGTCTGTGTGCCTGTGTATGCCTGTGTGAACTGCGTGTTTGTGCATGTATATCTCTTGGTGAAATGTGTGTGTGCGTTTGTATGTCTGCGTGAACTGTGTTTGTGTGTATGTGTGTGTGTATGTATGCATGTGTGTCTGGGTGAACTGCGTCTGTGTAAGTTTGGGTGAACACTATGTGTGTGAGTGTGTGTGTATGTCTGGATGAACTGAGTGTATGTGTATGTCTGGGTGAACTGTGTGTGCATGTGTATGTCTGGATGAACTGTGTGTGTGTGTTTTATGTCTGGATGAACTGTGTGTGTGTGTGTGTGTGTGTGTGTGTGTGTGTGTGTGTGTGTGTGTGTGTGTCTGTGTGTCTGTGTGATCTGCGTGTGTGTGTATGTCTGGGTGAACTGCATGTGTGTGTCTGGGTGAACTGCGTCTGTGTGTTTGTCTGGGGGAACTGTGTGTGTGTGTGTGTACGTCTGGAAAAACTGTGTGTGTGTGTTTGTGTGTTTGGGTGAACTGTGTGTGTGTGTGTGTGTGTGCGTGTGTGCATGTGTGTGTGTGTGTGTTTGTGTGTGTGTGTGTCTGTGTGAACTGCGCGTGTGTGTGTATGTCTGGGTGAACTGTGTGGGTGTGTGTATGTGTGTATGTCTGGGTACACTCTGTGTGTGTATGTCTGGGTGAACATTTTGTGTGTGTGTTTGTCAGGTTAAAGTGTGTGTGTGTGCGTGTTTATGTCTGGGTGTACTGTGTGAGCATGGGTATGTCTGGCTGGACTGTCTGTTTGTGTGTGTGTATGACTGGGTGAACTGCGTGTGTATGTCTGGGTGAAATGCGTGTGTGTGTATGTGTTGTGTGTGTGTGTATGTCAGGGGTACAATCGTGTGTGTGCATATCTGTGTGAACTGGGTGTGTTTGCATGTCTGGGTGAACTGTGTGTGTGTGGTTGTCTGGGTGAACTGCGTTTGTGTGTATGTCTCGGTGAACTGCATTTGTTTTGTATGTCTGGGTGATATGCCTGTGTGTGTAGCTCTGAGTGAACTTCTTGTTTGTGTATGTCTGGGTGAACTGAGTGTGCGTGAGTATGTCTGGATGAACTGCGTGTGTATGTCTGGGTGAACTGCGTGTGTGTGTGTATGTCTGGTTGAACTGCGTGTGCGTGTGAATGTCTGGGTGAACTACGTGTGTGTTTGTATGTCCGGGTGAATTGTGTGTGTGTGTGTGTATGTCTGGGTGAACTCTGATTGTGAGCAGGTGTATGCCTGGGTGAACTGAGTGTGTTTGCGTTTGTATGTCTGGGTGAACTGTTTGTGTGTATCTGTGTGAACTGTGTGTGTGAGTATGTCGGGGTGAGCTGCGTGTGTGTATGTCTGGTTGAAGTGCGTGTGCGTGTGTTTGTCTGGGCGAACTACGTGTGTGTTTGTATGTCCAGGTGAATTGTGTGTGCGTGTGTATGTCTGGGTGAACTCTGATTGTGTGCATGTGTATGCCTGGGTGAACTTAGTGTGTTTGCGTTTGTATGTCTGGGTGAACTGTTTGTGTGTATCTGTGTGAACTGTGTGTGTGTGTGTGTGTGTGTGTGTGTGTGTGTGTGTGTGTGTGTGTGTGTGTGTGTGTGTGTGTGTGTGTGTGTGTGTGTGTGTGTGTTGGTTTGGGTGAACTGTGTGTGTGTATTTATGTCTGGGTGAACTGTGTGTGTGTTTGTCGGGGTGAACTGTGTGTGTGTGCATGTGCATGTCTGGGTGAACTGTG
>JANJGN010000017.1:25197787-25200287 GCA_026770705.1 Isurus oxyrinchus
GTTTGTCAGGTTAAAATGTGTGTGTGTGCGCATGTATGTCTGGGTGTACTGCTTGAGCATGGGTATGTCTGGGTGGACTGTCAGTGTGTGCGTGTGCATGTCTGGGTGAACAGGGTGTGTGTGTCTGGGTGAACTGCATCTGTGTGTTTGTCTGGGGGAACTGTGTGTGTGTGTGTGTGTGTGTGTGTGTGTGTGTGTGTATGTCTGGATAAACTGTGTGTGTGTGTTTTTATGCCTGGGTGAACTGTGTATGTGTGTGTGTGTGTGTGTGTGTGTGTGTGTGCGTGTGTGTGTGTGTGTGTGTCTGTGTGAACTGCGTGTGTGTGTGTGTGTATGTCTGGGTGAAATGTGTGGGTGTGTGTATGTGTGTATGTCAGGGTACACTCTGTGTGTGTATGTCTGGGTGAACCTTGTGTGTGTGTGTTTGTCAGGTTAAACTGTGTGTGTGTGCATGTTTATGTCTGGGTGTACTGTGTGAGCATGGGCATGTCTGGCTGGACAGTCTATCTGTGTGTGTGTATGACTGGGTGAACTGCGTGTGTATGTCTGGGTGAACTACGTGTGTGTGTGTGTGTGTGTGTGTGTGTGTGTGTGTGTGTGTGTGTGTGTATGTCAGGGTTACCATCGTGTGTGTGCATATCTGTGTGAACTGGGTGTGTGTGTATGTCTGGGTGAACTGCGTGTGTGTGCGTGTGTGTGTGTGTGTGTGTGTGTGTTTATGTCTGGGTTACCTTCGTGTGTGTGCATATCTGGGTGAACTGGGTGTGTGTGCATGTCTGGGTGAACTGTGTGTGTGTGGTTGTCTGGGTGAACTGCGTTTGTGTGTATGTCTGGGTGAACAGCGTCTGTTTGTATGTCTGGGTGATATGCCTGTGTGTGTATCTCTGATTGAACTTCTTGTTTGTGTATGTCTGGATGAACTTAGTGTGTGTCTGTATGTCTTGGTGAACTGTGTGTATGTGTATGTCTGGGTGAACTGCGAGTATGTGTGTGTATTTCTGTGTGAACTGTATGTGTGTGTGTATGTCTGTGTGATCTACGTGTGTGGGTATAACTGGGTGATCTGTGTGTGTGTGTGTATGTCTGGGTGAACTGCATGTATGTGTGTCTTTCTGGGTGAACTGCATGTGTGTGTGTGTGTGTATGTCTGGATAAACTGTGTGTGTGTGTTTCTATGCCTGGGTGAACTGTGTATGAGTGTGTGTGTGTGTCTGCATGTGTGTTTGTGTGTGTCTGTGTGAACTGCGTGTGTGTGTGTGTATGTCTGGGTGAACTGTGTGGGTGTGTGTATGTGTGTATGTCAGGGTACACTCTGTGTGTGTATGTCTGGGTGAACCTTGTGTGTGTGTGTTTGTCAGGTTAAACTGTGTGTGTGTGAGTGTTTATGTCTGGGTGTACTGTGTGAGCATGGGTATGTCTGGCTGGACAGTCTGTCTGTGTGTGTATGACTGGGTGAATGGCGTGTGTATGTCTGGGTGGACTACGTGTGTGTGTGTGTGTGTGTGTGTGTGTGTGTGTGTGTGTGTGTGTGTGTGTGTGTGTGTGTGTGTGTGTGTGTGTGTGTGTGTGTGTGTATGTCTGGGTTACCTTCGTGTGTCTGCATATCTGGGTGAACTGTGTGTGTGTGCATGTCTGGGTGAACTGTGTGTGTTTGGTTGTCTGGGTGAACTGTGTTTGTGTGTATGTCTGGGTGAACAGCATCTGTTTGTATGTCTGGGTGATATGCCTGTGTGTGTATCTCTGAGTGAACTTCTTGTTTGTGTATATCTGGGTGAACTTAGCGTGCGTGTATATGTCTGGATGAACAGCGTGTGTATGTCTGGGTGAACTGCGTGTGTGTGTCTGTATGTCTAGGTGAACTGTGTGTATGTGTATGTCTGGGTGAACTGCGAGTGTGTGTGTGTATTTCTGGGTGAACTGTATGTGTGTGTGTATGTCTGTGTGATCTACATGTGTGGGTATAACTGGGTGATCTGTGTGGGTGTGTATGTATGTCTGGGTGAACTGTATGTCTGGGTGAACTGCGTGTGTGCGTCTGTATGTCTAGGTGAACTGTGTGTATGTGTATGTCTGGGTGAACTGCGAGTGTGTCTGTGTATTTCTGGGTGAACTGTATGTGTGTGTGTATGTCTGTGTGATCTCCGTGTGTGGGTATAACTGGGTGATCTGTGTGGGTGTGTATGTATGGCTGGGTGAACTGCGAGTGTGTGTATGTGTGGGTGAACTACGTGTGCGTGTGTATGTCTGTGTGAACTATGTGTGTGTTTGTATGTCTGGCTAAATTAAGTGTGTGTGTGTATGTCTGGGTGAACTCTGTCTGTGTGTTTGTGCATGTGTATCTCTTGGTGAACTGTGTGTGTGCGTTTGTATGTATGGGTGAACTGTGTTTGTGTGTATGTGTGTGTGTGTGTGCGTATGCATGTGTGTCTGGGTGAACTGCGTCTGTGTTAGTTTGGGTGAACACTATGTGTGTGAGTGTGTGTGTATGTCTGGGTGAACT
>JANJGN010000017.1:25205287-25210287 GCA_026770705.1 Isurus oxyrinchus
TGTATGTCTGGGTGAACAGCATCTGTTTGTATGTCTGGGTGATATGCCTGTGTGTGTATCTCTGAGTGAACTTCTTGTTTGTGTATGTCTGGGTGAACTTAGTGTGCGTGAGTATGTCTGGATGAACTGTGTGTGTATGCCTGGATGAACTGCGTGTGTATGTCTGGGTGAACTGCATGTTTGTGTCTGTATGTCTAGGTGAACTGTGTGTATGTGTATGTCTGGGTGAACTGCGAGTGTGTGTGTGTATTTCTGGGTGAACTGCATGTGTGTGTGTATGTCTGTGTGATCTACGTTTGTGCGTATAACTGTGTGATCTGTGTGTGTGAGTATGTCGGGGTGAGCTGCGTGTGTGTGTGTATGTCTGGTTGAAGTGCGTGTGTATGTCTGGGTGAACTACGTGTGTGTTTGTATGTCCGGGTGAATTGTATGTGCGTGTGTATGTCTGGGTGAATTCTGATTGTGTGCAGGTGTATGCCTGGGTGAACTGAGGGTGTTTGCGTTTGTGTGTCTGGGTGAACTGTTTGTGTATGTCTGTGTGAACTGTGTGTGTGTATGTGTGTGTGTTGGTTTGGGTGAACTGTGTGTGTGTATTTATGTCTGGGTGAACTGTGTGTGTGTTTTTCTGGGTGAACTGTGTGTGTGTGCATGTGCATGTCTGGGTGAACTGTGTGTGTGTTTTTATGTCAGGGTGAACTGTGTGTGTGTGTGTGTGTGTGTGTGTGTGTGTCTGTGTGAACTGCGTGTGTGTGTGTATGTCTGGGTGAACTGTGTGGGTGTGTGTATGTCTGGGTGCACTCTGTGTGTGTATGTCTGGGTGAACATTGTGTGTGTGTGTTTGTCAGGTTAAAATGTGTGTGTGTGCGTGTGTATGTCTGGGTGAACTGCGTCTGTGTGTTTGTCTGGGGGAACTGTGTGTGTGTGTGTGTGTGTGTATGTCTGGGAAAACTGTGTGTGTGTTTTTATGCCTGGGTGAACTGTGTATGTGTGTGTGAGTGTGTGTGTGTGTGTGTGTGTGTGTGTGTGTGTCTGTGTCTGTGTGAACTGCGTGTGTGTGTGTGTATGTCTGGGTGAACTGTGTGGGTGTATGTATGTGTGTATGTCTGGGTACACTCTGTGTGTGTATGCCTGGGTGAACCTTGTGTGTGTGTGTTTGTCAGGTTGAACTGTGTGTGTGCGCGTGTTTATGTCTGGGTGTACAGTGTGAGCATGGGTATGTCTGACTGGACTGTCTGTGTGTGTTTGTGTATGACTGGGTGAACTGCGTGTGTATGTCTGGGTGAACAGTGTGTGTGTGTGTGTGTGTGTATGTCAGGGTTACCATCGTGTGTGTGCATATCTGTGTGAACTGGGTGTGTGTGCATGTCTGGGTGAACTGTGTGTGTGCGGTTGTCTAGGCGAACTGCGTTTGTGTGTAAGTCTGGGTGAACTGCGTGTGTGTGTGTATGTCTGGGTGAACTGCGCATGTGTGTTTGTCTGGGTGATATGCCTGTGTGTGTATCTCTGAGTGAACTGCTTGTTTGTGTATGTCTGGGTGAACTGATTGTGCGTGAGTATGTCTGGATGAACTGCGTGTGTATGTCGGAATGAACTGCGTGTGTATGTCTGGGTGAACTGCGTGTGTGTGTCTGTATGTCTAGGTGAACTGAGTGTATGTGTATGTCTGTGTGAACTGCGTGTGTGTGTGTGTGTGTGTATGTCTGGGTGAACTGTGTGGGTGTGTGTATGTGTGTATGTCTGGGTGCACTCTGTGTGTGCATGTCTGGGTGAAACTTGTGTGTGTGTGTTTGTCAGGTTAAAATGTGTGTGTGCGTGTGTATGTCTGGGTGTACTGCTTGAGCATGGGTATGTCTGGGTGGACTGTCAGTGTGTGCGTGCGTTTGTCTGGGTGAACTGCATGTGTTTGTCTGGGTGAACTGTGTGTGTGTGTGGTGGTGTGGGTGAACTGCGTTTGTGTGTATGTCTGGGTGAACAGCATCTGTTTGTATGTCTGGGTGATATACCTGTGTGTGTATCTCTGAGTGAACTTCTTGTTTGTGTATGTCTGGGTGAACTTAGTGTGCGTGAGTATGTCTGGATGAACTGCGTGTGTATGTCTGGATGAACTGCGTGTGTATGTCTGGGTGAACTGCATGTGTGTGTCTGTATGTCTAGGTGAACTGTGTGTATGTGTATGTCTGGGTGAACTGCGCATGTGTGTTTGTATTTCTGGGTGAACTGCATGTGTGTGTGTATGTCTGTGTGATCTACGTTTGTGCGTATAACTGTGTGATCTGTGTGTGTGAGTATGTCGGGGTGAGCTGCGTGTGTGTGTGTATGTCTGGTTGAAGTGCGTGTGCGTGTGTATGTCTGGGTGAACTACGTGTGTGTTTGTATGTCCGGGTGAATTGTGTGTTCATGTGTATGTCTGGGTGAAACTTGTGTGTGTGTGTTTGTCAGGTTAAAATGTGTGTGTGCGTGTGTATGTCTGGGTGTACTGCTTAAGCATGGGTATGTCTGGGTGGACTGTCAGTGTGTGCGTGCGTTTGTCTGGGTGAACTGCATGTGTTTGTCTGGGTGAACTGTGTGTGTGTGTGGTGGTGTGGGTGAACTGCGTTTGTGTGTATGTCTGGGTGAACAGCATCTGTTTGTATGTCTGGGTGATATACCTGTGTGTGTATCTCTGAGTGAACTTCTTGTTTGTGTATGTCTGGGTGAACTTAGTGTGCGTGAGTATGTCTGGATGAACTGCGTGTGTATGTCTGGATGAACTGCGTGTGTATGTCTGGGTGAACTGCATGTGTGTGTCTGTATGTCTAGGTGAACTGTGTGTATGTGTATGTCTGGGTGAACTACGAGTGTGTGTGTGTATTTCTGGGTGAACTGCATGTGTGTGTGTATGTCTGTGTGATCTACGTTTGTGCGTATAACTGTGTGATCTGTGTGTGTGAGTATGTCGGGGTGAGCTGCGTGTGTGTGTGTATGTCTGGTTGAAGTGCGTGTGCGTGTGTATGTCTGGGTGAACTACGTGTGTGTTTGTATGTCCGGGTGAATTGTGTGTGCATGTGTATGTCTGGGTGAATTCTGATTGTGTGCAGGTGTATGCCTGGGTGAACTGAGGGTGTTTGCGTTTGTGTGTCTGGGTGAACTGTTTGTGTATGTCTGTGTGAACTGTGTGTGTGTATTTATGTCTGGGTGAACTGTGTGTGTGTTTGTCTGGGTGAACTGTGTGTGTGTGCATGTGCATGTCTGGGTGAACTGTGTGTGTGTGTTTTTATGTCAGGGTGAACTGTGTGTGTGTGTGTGTGTGTGTGTGTGTGTGTGTGTCTGTGTGAACTGCATGTGTGTGTGTATGTCTGGGTGAACTGTGTGGGTGTGTGTATGTCTGGGTGCACTCTGTGTGTGTATGTCTGGGTGAACATTGTGTGTGTGTGTTTGTCAGGTTAAAATGTGTGTGTGTGCGTGTGTATGTCTGGGTGAACTGCGTCTGTGTGTTTGTCTGGGGGAACTGTGTGTGTGTGTGTGTGTGTGTGTGTGTGTGTGTGTATGTCTGGGAAAACTGTGTGTGTGTGTGTTTTTATGCCTGGGTGAACTGTGTATGTGTGTGTGTGTGTGTGTGTGCGTGTGTGTGTGTGTGTGTGTGTGTGTGTGTGTCGGTGTGAACTGCGTGTGTGTGTGTGTGTATGTCTGGGTGAACTGTGTGGGTGTTTGTATGTGTGTATGTCTGGGTACACTCTGTGTGTGTATGCCTGGGTGAACCTTGTGTGTGTGTGTTTGTCAGGTTAAACTGTGTGTGTGTGCGTGTTTATGTCTGGGTGTACTGTGTGAGCATGGGTATGTCTGACTGGACTGTCTGTGTGTGTTTGTGTATGACTGGGTGAACTGCATGTGTATGTCTGGGTGAACTGTGTGTGTGTGTGTGTGTGTGTGTGTGTGTGTATGTCAGGGTTACCATCGTGTGTGTGCATATCTGTGTGAACTGGGTGTGTGTGCATGTCTGGGTGAACTGTGTGTGTGCGGTTGTCTGGGTGAACTGCGTTTGTGTGTATGTCTGGGTGAACTGCGTGTGTGTGTGTATGTCTGGGTGAACTGCGCGTGTGTGTTTGTCTGGGTGATATGCCTGTGTGTTTATCTCTGAGTGAACTGCTTGTTTGTGTATGTCTGGGTGAACTGAGTGTTCCTGAGTATGTCTGGATGAACTGCGTGTGTATATCTGGATGAACTGCGTGTGTATGTCTGGGTGAACTGCGTGTGTGTGTCTGTATGTCTAAGTGAACTGTGTGTATGTGTATGTCTGGGTGAACTGCGAGTGTGTGTGTGTATTTCTGGGTGAACTGTATGTGTCTGTGTATGTCTGTGTGATCTATGTGTGTGGGTATAACTGGATAATCAGTGTGTGTGTATGTGTATGTCTGGGTGAACTGCATGTGTGTGTATGTCTGGGTGAACTGCGTGTGCGTGTGTATGTCTATGTGAACTGTGTGTGTGTTTGTATGTCTGGCTGAATTAAGTGTGCGTGTGTATGTCTGGGTGAACTCTGTCTGTGTGCCTGTGTATTCCTGTGTGAACTGCGTGTTTGTGCATGTGTATCTCTTGATGAACTGTGTGTGTGCATTTGTATGTCTGGATGAACTGTGTTTGTGTGTATGTGTGTGTGTGTGTGTGCGTATGCATGTGTGTCTGGGTGAACTGCGTCTGTGTTAGTTTGGGTGAACACTATGTGTGTGAGTGTGTGTGTATGTCTGGGTGAACTGAGTGTATGTGTATGTCTGTGTGAACTGCGTGTGTGTGTGTGTGTGTGTGTGTATGTCTGGGTGAACTGTGTGGGTGTGTGTATGTGTGTATGTCTGGGTGCACTCTGTGTGTGTATGTCTGGGTGAAACTTGTGTGTGTGTGTTTGTCAGGTTAAAATGTGTGTGTGCGTGTGTATGTCTGGGTGTACTGCTTGAGCATGGGTATGTCTGGGTGGACTGTCAGTGTGTGCATGCGTTTGTCTGGGTGAACTGCATGTGTTTGTCTGG
>JANJGN010000017.1:25215287-25282787 GCA_026770705.1 Isurus oxyrinchus
GTGTGTACGTCTGTGTGATCTACGTGTGTGCATATAACTGTGTGATCTGTGTGTGTGTGTATGTTGGGGTGAGCTGCGTGTGTTTGTATGTCTGGTTGAAGTGCGTGTGCGTGTGTATGTCTGGGTGAACTACGTGTGTGTTTGTATGTCCGGGTGAATTGTGTGTGCGTGTGTATGTCTGGGTGAACTCTGATTGTGTGCAGGTGTATGCCTGGGTGAACTGAGTGTGTTTGCGTTTGTGTGTCTGGGTGAACTGTTTGTGTATGTCTCTTTGAACTGTGTGTGTTGGTTTGGGTGAACTGTGTGTGTGTATTTATGTCTGGGTGAACTGTGTGTGTGTTTGTCTGGGTGAACAGTGTGTGTGTGCATGTGTATGTCTGCGTGAACTGTGTTTGAGTGTGTGTGCGTGTCTGTGCGTGTGTGTGTGTGTGTGTGTGTGTGTGTGTGTGTGTGTGTGTCTTTGTGAACTGCGTGTGTCTGTGTATGTCTGGGTGAACCTTGTGTGTGTGTGTTTGTCATGTTAAACTGTGTGTGTGTGCGTGTGTATATCTGGGTGTACTGCTTGAGCATAGGTATTTCTGGGTGCACTGTCTGTGTGTTGCTTGTTTATGTCTGGGTGAACTGCATGTGTGTGTTTGTCTGGGTGAAGTATGTGTGTCTGTGTGTATGTCTGGGTGAACTGTGTGTGTGTTTTTACGCTTGGGTGAACTGTGTGTGTGTGTGTCTGTGTGAACTGCGTGTGTGTGTGTGTATGTTTGGGTTAAATGTGTGGGTGTGTGTATGTGTGTATGTCTGGGTGCACTCTGTGTCTGTATGTCTGGGTGAACATTGTGTGTGTGTGTTTGTCAGGTTAAAATGTGTGTGTTTGCATGTGTATGTCTGGGTGTACTGCTTGAGCAAGGTTTTGTCTGGGTGGACTGTCTGTGTCTGCGTGTGTATGTCTGGGTGAACTGCGTGTGTGTGTGTCTGGGTGAACTGCGTCTGTGTGTTTGTCTGGGGGAGCTGTGTGTATGTGTGTGTGTATGTCTGGGTGAACTGTGTGTGTGTGTTTTTATGCCTGGGTGAACTGTGTGTGTGTGTGTGTGTGTGTGTGTGTGTGTGTGTGTGTGTGTGTGTGTGTGTGTGTGTGTGTGTGTGTGTGTGTGTGTGTGTGCGTGTGTGTGTGTGTGTGTGTGTGTCTGTGTGAACTGCGTGTGTGCGTGTGTATGTCTGGGTGAACTGTGTGGGTGTGTGTATGTGTGTATGTCTGTGTACACTCTGTGTGTGTATGTCTGGGTGAACCTTGTGTGTGTGTTTGTCAGGTTACACTGTGTGTTTTTGCGTGTGTATGTCTGGATGTACTGTGTGAGCATGGGTATGTCTGGCTAGAATGTCTGTGTGTGCGTGTGTATGACTGGGTGAACTGCGTGTGTATGTCTGGGTGAACTGTGTGTGTGTGTTCGTCTGGATGAACTGTGTTAGCGCGCGTGTGTGTGTGTGTGTGTGTGTGTGTGTGTATGTCTGGGTTACCTTCGTGTGTGTGCACATCTGTGTGAACTGGGTGTGTGTGCATGTCTGGGTGAACTGTGTGTGTGTCGTTGTGGACATAAACACACACACAGTGCACACAGACATACACACACACACACACACACACACACACACACACACACACACACACACACACACACATACACACACACACACCCACACACACACACACACACACAGTTCACCCAGACATACACACACACATTTCACCCACACATACACACACACACACACACACACACACACACACACACACACACACACACACACACACACACACACACACACACACACACACACACACACACACACACACACACACACACACACACACACACACACACAGTTCACCCAGGCATACACAGGCAATTCACCCAGACATACAGATGCAATTCACCCAGACATACACTCACTTGCAGTTCACCCAGACTTACACTAACACACACACAGTTCACCCAGACATACACACACACACACATAGTTCACCCTGACATACTCACACTCAGTACACCCAGACATACACACACACACACACAGTTCACCCAAAGAAACAAACGCACACACGCAGTTCACCCAAAATACACACTCACGCACACACTTTTCCCCCAGACAAACACACGTACACGCAGTTCACCCAGACATACACACACACGCAGTTAATCCAGGCATATACAGACACTCAGTTCACCTAGACATACAAGCACATGCATTACACCCAGAAATACACACGCAGTTCACTCAGACATAGACATGCACACGCAGTTCAAACAGACATACACACACACGCAGTTCACCGAGACATAAACACACACAAACACACAGTTCATCCAGACATACACACGCAGTCCACCCAGACATACACACAAACCCGCAGTTCACCCAAAAACATACACACACGCGCAGTTAACCCGACATACACACACACGCTGTTCCCCCAGGCATACACACACTCACATTTCACCCAGACAGACATAAACACACACACAGTTCACACAGACATACACACACACACACATACAGTTCACC
Source organism: Isurus oxyrinchus (assembly GCA_026770705.1). Taxonomy (NCBI): domain Eukaryota; kingdom Metazoa; phylum Chordata; class Chondrichthyes; order Lamniformes; family Lamnidae; genus Isurus; species Isurus oxyrinchus. The sequence continues at coordinate 25,217,844 of JANJGN010000017.1, forward strand.
CAGACATACACACACAGACAGTTCACCCAGAAATACACACACACAGTTCACCCAGATATACACACAGACACACACACTCAGTTCACCCAGACATACACAAGCAGTTCACCCAGACAAACACGCGCACCTGCAGTTCACCCAGACATACACACATGCGCAGTTCACCCTTGCATACACACACTCACATTTCACCCAGACAGACATAAACACACACACAGTTCACACAGACATACACACACACACACAAACACAGTTCATCCAGACATACACACACACAGTTCCCCCAGATATTCACATGCATTTACAATTCACCCAGCCATACACACACTCGCAGTTCACCCAGACATACACAAACATACACACAGATCACCCAGACACACATACACACACGCACACACACACAGTTCACCCAGATATATACACGCAGTTTATCCTGAAATAGACATGCACACACAGTTCAAACAGCAATTCACGCACACGCAGTTCACCCAGACATACACACACTCACAGTTCACACAGACATACTCAAACACACACACAGTTCACACAGACATACACACGCAGTTCACCCAGACATAGACACGCACACTCAGTTCAAACTGACATGCAAGCGCATGGAGTTCACTCAGACATACACTCACTCACAGTTCATCCAGACATACAAATGCACACACACAGTTCACCCAGACATATAAACGCATGCACACACACATTTCACACAGGCAGACACAGGCACAAACAGTTCACCCAGGCATACAAAGGCACAAGGCGTTCACCCAGACATACACACGCACACGCAGTTCACCCAGACATACACACGCAGTTCACACAGTCATAGACACACACATGCTGTTCAAACAGACATACAGATACCTGCAGTTCACCCAGATATACACACACTCACATTTCACCCACACATACACAAACACACACACACAGTTCACCCAAACATACACACGCACACACATACAATTCACCCAGACATATACACACACAGTTCACCCGGACATGCACACACACACACACACACACACACACACAGAGTTCACCCAAACATACAGTCACACACAAGCTGTTCACTGAGATACACACACAGAAGCAGTTCACACAAACATACTGATGCACACAAATAGTTCACCCAGACACACACATACATACACACACAGTTCACCCGGACAAACACACAAACATTTCACCTAGACATATACCCGCTCACAGATACTGTTCACCCAGACATATACTTACAAACATTTCACCCATACATACACACACACACAGTTCACCCAGACATACACACGACCACAAAGTTCACCCAGATGTACTTACACACACACACACAAACAGTTCACGCAAACATACACACACAGACATTTAACCCAGAAATAAACACACACAGTTCACCGAGACATACAAAAACACAAACACGCAGTCCACCCAGACATACACACGTACCCGCAGTTCACCCAGAAACACACACACGCGCTGTTCACCCTGACATACACACACGCGCAGTTCCTCCATGCATACACACACTCACATTTCACCCAGACAGACATAAACACACACACAGTTCACACAGACATACACACACACACACATAAAGTTCACCCAGACATACACAGACAGTTGACCCAGACATACACACACACATTTCACCCAGACATACAAAAGCACACACACAGTTCACCCAGACATACACATGCACACACAAACCGTTCACCCAGCCAAACACAAACACACACACAGTTAACCCAAACATACACACGCACTCACACACAATTCACCCAGACATACACACACACAGTTCACCCAGACATACACACACACACAGTTCACCCAGACATACACACGATCATACAGTTCACCCAGACTTGCTTACACACACACACACAGACAGTTCACCCAGAAATAAACACACACAGTTCACCGAGTCATACACACTCACAAACAAACAGTTCACCCAGCAATACACACGCAGTTCACTCAGACATACACACGCACACACAGTTCACACAGAAATACACACACGCGCAGTTCACCCCGACATACACACACGCGCAGTTCACCCAGGCGTACACACACTCACATTTCACCCAGATAGACGTAAACACACACACAGTTCACACAGACATACACACACACATACCATTCACCCAGACATACACACACAGACAGTTCACCCAGAAATACACACACAGTTCACCCAGACATACACACAGACACACACACTCAGTTCACCCAGACATACACACGCAGTTCACCCAGACATACACACGCACCTTCAGTTCACCCAGACATACACACATGCGCAGTTCACCCAGGCATACACACAATCACATTTCACCCAGACAGACATAAACACACACACAGTTCACACAGACATACACACACACACACATAAAGTTCACCCAGTCATACACACACAGACAGTTCACCCAGAAATACACACACACAGTTCACCCAGACATACAAAAGCACACACACAGTTCATCCAGACATACACACGCACACACTAACCGTTCACACAGCCAAACACAAACACAAAATTAACCCAAACATACACACGCACACACACACAATTCACCCAGACATACATACACACAGTTCACCCAGACACACACACACACACACACACACACACACACACACACACACACACACACACACACACACACACACACACACACACACACACACACACACACACACACACACACACACAGTTCACCCAAACTTACAGACACACACACGCTGTTCACTGAGATACACAAACAGAAACAGTTCATACAAACGTACTTACACACACAAACAGTTCACCCAGACACACTCATACATACACAAACAGTTCACCCAGACAAACACACGTTCACAGACTCTTTACCCAGACATACACACGCACTCACACAGTTCATCCAGACATACAGTCACACACAGTTCACCCATACATACACTCACACACACATTTCACACAGACATACACACGATCACACAGTTCACCCAGATGGACAGAAACACACACACACGAACAGCTCAACCAAACATACACACACAGACAGTTCACCCAGAAATACACAAACAGTTCACCCAGAAATACACACAGTCACACACACTCAGTTCACCCAGACATACACAAGCAGTTCACCCAGACGTACACACACACCCGCAGTTCACCCAGACAAACACACATGCGCAGTTCACCCTTGCAAACACGCACTCACATTTCACCCAGACAGACAGAAATAAACACACAGTTCACACAGACATATACACACACAAACACAGTTCATCCAGACAGACACACACACAGTTCACCCAGACATTCACATGCATTTGCAATTCACCCAGTCATACACACATTCGCAGTTCACCCAGACATACACACACACACGCACACACACACAGTTCACCCCGACAGACACATGCAGTTCACCCAGACATAGACATGCACACACAGTTCAAACAGCAATTCACACACACGCAGTTCACCCAGACATGCACACACTCACAGTTCACGCAGACATACACAAACACACACACAGTTCACACAGACACACACACGCAGTTCACCCAGACATAGACACGCACACTCAATTCAAACTGACATACAAGCACACGGAGTTCACCTAGACATACACTCACTCACAGTTCATCCAGACATACAAACGCACACACAGAGTTCACCCAGACATACAAACGCATGCATACACACATTTCACCCAGGCAGACCCACACACAAGACAGTTCACCCAGACATACACACGCACAAACATTTCACCCAGACATACAAAGGCACAAGGCATTCACCCAGACATACACATGCACAAGCAGTTCACCCAGACATACAGACGCAGTTCACACAGTCATAGACACACACATGCAGTTCAAACAGACATACACATACTCGCAGTTCACCCAGATATACACACACTCGCATTTCACCCACACATACACAAACACACAAACACAGTTCACCCAGACATACACACGCACCCGCAGTTCACCCATACATACACACATGCGTCGTTCACATTTGCATACACACACTCACATTTCACAGAGACAGACATAAACACACACACAGTTCACCCAGACATACACATGCAATTCACCCAGACAAACACATGCAATTCACCCAGACATACACACTCGCAGTTCACCCAGACATACACAAACACACACACAGTTCACCCAGACATACACACACACACACACACATAGTTCACCCAAAGAAACAGACGCACACACGCAGTTCACCCAACATACACACGCACACACACACTGTTCACCCAGACAAACTCAAATACACACAGTTCACCCAGACATACACACACGCATTTCACCCAGAAATACACACGCAGTTCACTCAGACATAGACATGCACACGCAGTTCAAACAGACATGCACACACACACACAAACAGTACAACCAGACATACACACACACACACACACACAGTTCACACAGACACAGAAACACAGTTGACCCAGACATAAACACGCACACGCTGTTCACCCAGACATACAGACACACGCAGTTCACCCAGGCATACACACACTCACATTTCACCCAGACAGACATAAACACACACACAGTTCACACAGACATACACACACACACACACAGTTCACCCAGACATGCACACACTCAGTTCACCAAGACAGACACACACACACACACACACACACACACACACACACACACACACACACACACACACACACACACACACACACACACACACACACACACACACACACACACACACACACACACACACACACACACACACACACAGTTGACCCAAACATACACACACATTCTGTTCACACAGACATACACACACACTCAGTTCACCCAGACATACACACTAACACACAGTTCACCCAGAACTACACAGGCAATTCACCCAGAAATATAAACACTCGCAGTTCACCCAGACATACACAAACACACACACAGTTCACCCAGACATACACACACACACAAACACAGTTCACCCAGACATACACACACTCAGTACACCCAGACACACACACACACACGCACACAGTTCATCCAAAGAAACAGACGCACACACACAGTTCACCCAACATACACACGCACGCACACACTGTTCACCCAGACAAAAACACGTACACACAGTTCACCCAGACATACACACACACGCAGTTAACCCAGACATATACTGACACTCAGTTCACCTAGACATACACACAGGCATTTCACCCAGAAATACACACGCAGTTCACTCAGACATAGACATGCACATGCAGTTCAAACAGACATGCACAGACACGCAGTACACCGAGACAAACAAACACACAAACACACAGTTCAACAAGACTTACACATGCAGTCCACCCAGACATACACATGCACCCGAAGTTCACACAAACATACACACATGTGCAGTTCCGCATGACATACACACACACGCAGTACCCCCAGGCATACACACACTCACATTTCACCCAGACAGACATAAACACACACACAGTTCACATAGACATACACACACACACACACACACACACACACACACACACACAGTTCACCCAGAAATACACACACAGACAGTTCACCCAGAAATACACACACACAGTTCACACAGACATACACACACACACACACACACACACAGTTCACCCAGAAATACACACACAGACAGTTCACCCAGAAATACACATACACAGTTCACCCAGACATACACATAGACACACACACTCAGTTCACCCAGAAATTCACACGCAGTTCACCCAGACATACACACACACCGCAGTTCACCCAGACATACACACATGTGCAGTTCACCCTTGCATACACACACTCACATTTCACCCAGACAGACATAAACACACACACAGTTCACCCAATCATACACAGGCAATTCACCCAGACAAACAGACGCAATTCACCCAGACATACACACACTCGCAGTTCACCCAGACATACACACACACACGCACACACACACAGTTCACCCAGACAGACACATGCAGTTCACCCAGACATAGACATGCACACACAGTTCAAACAGCAATTCACACACACGCAGTTCACCCAGACATGCACACACTCACAGTTCACCCAGACATACACACTAACACACAGTTCACCCAGAACTACACAGGCAATTCACCCAGAAATATAAACACTCGCAGTTCACCCAGACATACACAAACACACACACAGTTCACCCAGACATACACACACACACAAACACAGTTCACCCAGACATACACACACTCAGTACACCCAGACACACACACACACACGCACACAGTTCATCCAAAGAAACAGACGCACACACACAGTTCACCCAACATGCACACGCACGCACACACTGTTCACCCAGACAAAAACACGTACACACAGTTCACCCAGACATACACACACACGCAGTTAACCCAGACATATACTGACACTCAGTTCACCTAGACATACACACAGGCATTTCACCCAGAAATACACACGCAGTTCACTCAGACATAGACATGCACATGCAGTTCAAACAGACATGCACAGACACGCAGTACACCGAGACAAACAAACACACAAACACACAGTTCAACAAGACTTACACATGCAGTCCACCCAGACATACACATGCACCCGAAGTTCACACAAACATACACACATGTGCAGTTCCGCATGACATACACACACACGCAGTACCCCCAGGCATACACACACTCACATTTCACCCAGACAGACATAAACACACACACAGTTCACATAGACATACACACACACACACACACACACACACACACACACAGTTCACCCAGAAATACACACACAGACAGTTCACCCAGAAATACACACACACAGTTCACACAGACATACACACACACACACACACACACACACAGTTCACCCAGAAATACACACACAGACAGTTCACCCAGAAATACACATACACAGTTCACCCAGACATACACATAGACACACACACTCAGTTCACCCAGAAATTCACACGCAGTTCACCCAGACATACACACACACCGCAGTTCACCCAGACATACACACATGTGCAGTTCACCCTTGCATACACACACTCACATTTCACCCAGACAGACATAAACACACACACAGTTCACCCAATCATACACAGGCAATTCACCCAGACAAACAGACGCAATTCACCCAGACATACACACACTCGCAGTTCACCCAGACATACACACACACACGCACACACACACAGTTCACCCAGACAGACACATGCAGTTCACCCAGACATAGACATGCACACACAGTTCAAACAGCAATTCACACACACGCAGTTCACCCAGACATGCACACACTCACAGTTCACGCAGACATACACAAACACACACACAGTTCACACAGACACACACACGCAGTTCACCCAGACATAGACACGCACACTCAATTCAAACTGACATACAAGCACACGGAGTTCACCTAGACATACACTCACTCACAGTTCATCCAGACATACAAACGCACACACAGAGTTCACCCAGACATACAAACGCATGCATACACACATTTCACCCAGGCAGACCCACCCACAAGACACAGTTCACCCAGACATACACACGCACAAACATTTCACCCAGACATACAAAGGCACAAGGCATTCACCCAGACATACACACGCACAAGCAGTTCACCCAGACATACAGACGCAGTTCACACAGTCATAGACACACACATGCAGTTCAAACAGACATACACATACTCGCAGTTCACCCAGATATACACACACTCGCATTTCACCCACACATACACAAACACACAAACACAGTTCACCCAAACATACACACGCACACACACACAATTCACCCAGACATATACACACACGGTACACCCGGACATACACACATGGACACACACACACAGTTCACCCAAACATACTGACACACACAAGTTTTTCACTGAGATACAGACACAGAAACAGTTCACACAAAACATAAAGATGCATACAAACAGTTCCCCCAGACACACACATACATACACACACAGTTCACCCAGACAAACATTTCACCTAGAAATACACCCCCTCACAGACAATTCACCCAGACATACACACGCACGTACACACTGTTCACCCAGACATATACTTACAAACATTTCACCCATACATGCACACACGCCCAGTTCACCCAGACGTACTTACACACACACACACACACACAGACAGTTAACCCAGAAATAAACACACACAGTTCACTGAGACATACACACACACAAACACACAGTTCACCCAGACATACACACGCAGTTCACCCAGACATACTCACGCACCCGCAGTTCACCCAGAAATACACACACGTGCAGTTCACCACGACATACACACACGCGCAGTTCCCCCAAAAATACACACACTCACATTTCACCCAGACAGACATAAACACACGCACAGTTCACACAGGCATACACACACACAAAAATACAGTTCACCCAGACATACACACACAGACAGTTCACCCAGAAATACATACACACAGTTCACCTAGACATACACACAGACACAGACACTCAGTTCACCCAGACATACACAAGCAGTTCACCCAGACATACACATACACCTGCAGTTCACCCAGACATACACACATGCGCAGTTCACCCTTGCATACACACACTCACATTTCACCCAGACAGACATAAACACACACACAGTTCACACATACATACACACACACACAAACACAGTTCATCCAAACATACACACACAGTTCACCCAGACATACACATGCATATGCAATTCACCCAGTCATACAGACACTTGCACTTCACCCAGACATACACACACACACACACACACACACACACACACACACACACACACACACACACACACAGTTCACCCAGATATACACAGACACTCAGTTCACCCAGAAATACACACACATGCATTTCACCCAGACATACACACGCATTTCACCCAGACATAGACATGCACATGCATTTCAAACAGAAATTCGCACACACGCAGTTCACCCAGACATGCACACATTCACAGTTCATGCAGCCATACACAAACACACACACAGTTCACACAGACATACACACGCAGTTCAGCCAGACATAGACATGCACACTCAGGTCAAACTGACATACAAGAACACGGAGTTCACCCAGAAGTACACTCACGCAGAGTTCACCCAGACATACAAATGCGCAGAAGCAGTTTACCCAGACTTACACATGCATGCACACACACATTTCACCCAGACATAAACACGCACATAGACACAGTTCACCCAGACTGACACATGCACAAACAGTTCACCCAGACATAAAAAGGCACACGAGATTCACCCAGACATACACACACACACGCAGTTCACCCAGACATACACAAGCAGTTCACACAGTCATAGACATGCACATGCAGTTCAAACAGACATACACACACTCGCATTTCACCCAGACATACACAAACTCACACACAGTTCACCTAAACATACACACACAATTCATCCAGACAGAAACACACAAAGTTCACCCAGACATACACACGCACACACAGTTCAACAAACATACACACGCAGTTCACCCAGACATAAACAAGCACACACAGTTCACCCAGACATACACACTCACGCAGTTCACCCAGGCATGCACACACTCACATTCCACCCAGACAGACATAAACACACACACAGTTCACACAGACATACACACAAACACACACACACACACACAGGTCACCCAAACATACACACACATTCTGTTCACCCAGATATACACACACACAGTTCACCCAGACATACACACAGACACACACACTCAGTTCACCCAGACATACACATGCAGTTCACCCAGACATACACATGCACCCGCAGTTCACCCATACATACACACATGCGTCGTTCACATTTGCATACACACACTCACATTTCACAGAGACAGACATAAACACACACACAGTTCACCCAGACATACACATGCAATTCACCCAGACAAACACACGCAATTCACCCAGACATACACACACTCACAGTTCACCCAGACATACACAAACACACACACAGTTCACCCAGACATACACACACACACACACAGTTCACCCAGACATACACACACTCAGCACATCCAGACATACACACACACGCACACAGTTCACCCAAAGAAACAGACGCACACACGCAGTTCACCCAACATACACACGCACACACACACTGTTCACCCAGACAAACACAAATACACACAGTTCACCCAGACATACACACACACGCAGTTAACCCAGACATATATAGACACTCAGTTCACCTAGACATACACACACGCATTTCACCCAGAAATACACACGCAGTTCACTCAGACATAGACATGCACACGCAGTTCAATCAGACATGCACACACACACACAAACACAGTACCACCAGACATACACACACACACAAACAGTTCACACAGACATAGAAACGCAGTTGACCCAGACATAAACACGCACACGCTGTTCACCCAAACATACAGACACACGCAGTTCACCCAGGCATACACACACTCACATTTCACCCAGACAGACATAAACACACACACAGTTCATACAGACATACACACACACACACAGTTCACCCAGACATGCACACACTCAGTTCACCAAAACAGACACACACACACACACACACACACACACACACACACACACACACACACACACACACACACACACACACACACACACACACACACACACACACACACACACACACACACACAAACACACACACACACAGTTGACCCAAACATACACACACATTCTATTCACACAGACATACACACACACACAGTTCAACCAGACATACACACTAACACACAGTTCACCCAGAACTACACAGGCAATTCACCCAGAAATATAAACACTCGCAGTTCACCCAGACATACACAAACACACACACAGTTCACCCAGACATACACACACACACAAACACAGTTCACCCAGACATACACACACTCAGTACACCCAGACACACACACACACACACACAGTTCATCCAAAGAAACAGACGCACACACGCAGTTCACCCAACATACACACGCACGCACACACTCTTCACCCAGACAAAAACACGTACACACAGTTCACCCAGACATACACACCCGCAGTTAACCCAGACATATACTGACACTCAGTTCACCTAGACATACACACAGGCATTTCACCCAGAAATACACACGCAGTTCACTCAGACATAGACATGCACATGCAGTTCAAACAGACATGCACAGACACGCAGTACACCGAGACAAACAAACACACAAACACACAGTTCAACAAGACTTACACATGCAGTCCACCCAGACATACACATGCACCCAAAGTTCACCCAATCATACACACATGTGCAGTTCCGCATGACATACACACACACGCAGTACCCCCAGGCATACACACACTCACATTTCACCCAGACAGACATAAACACACACACAGTTCACACAGACATACACACACACACACACACACACACAGTTCACCCAGAAATACACACACAGACAGTTCACCCAGAAATACACATACACAGTTCACCCAGACATACACATAGACACACACACTCAGTTCACCCAGAAATTCACACGCAGTTCACCCAGACATACACACGCACCGCAGTTCACCCAGACATACACACATGTGCAGTTCACCCTTGCATACACACACTCACATTTCACCCAGACAGACATAAACACACACACAGTTCACCCAATCATACACAGGCAATTCACCCAGACAAACAGACGCAATTCACCCAGACATACACACACTCGCAGTTCACCCAGACATACACACACACACGCACACACACACAGTTCACCCAGACAGACACATGCAGTTCACCCAGACATAGACATGCACACACAGTTCAAACAGCAATTCACACACACGCAGTTCACCCAGACATGCACACACTCACAGTTCACGCAGACATACACAAACACACACACAGTTCACACAGACACACACACGCAGTTCACCCAGACATAGACACGCACACTCAATTCAAACTGACATACAAGCACACGGAGTTCACCTAGACATACACTCACTCACAGTTCATCCAGACATACAAACGCACACACAGAGTTCACCCAGACATACAAACGCATGCATACACACATTTCACCCAGGCAGACCCACCCACAAGACACAGTTCACCCAGACATACACACGCACAAACATTTCACCCAGACATACAAAGGCACAAGGCATTCACCCAGACATACACACGCACAAGCAGTTCACCCAGACATACAGACGCAGTTCACACAGTCATAGACACACAAATGCAGTTCAAACAGACATACACATACTCGCAGTTCACCCAGATATACACACACTCGCATTTCACCCACACATACACAAACACACAAACACAGTTCACCCAAACATACACACGCACACACACACAATTCACCCAGACATATACACACACGGTACACCCGGACATACACACATGGACACACACACACAGTTCACCCAAACATACTGACACACACAAGTTTTTCACTGAGATACAGACACAGAAACAGTTCACACAAAACATAAAGATGCATACAAACAGTTCCCCCAGACACACACATACATACACACACAGTTCACCCAGACAAACATTTCACCTAGAAATACACCCCCTCACAGACAATTCACCCAGACATACACACGCACGTACACACTGTTCACCCAGACATATACTTACAAACATTTCACCCATACATGCACACACGCCCAGTTCACCCAGACGTACTTACACACACACACACACACACAGACAGTTAACCCAGAAATAAACACACACAGTTCACTGAGACATACACACACACAAACACACAGTTCACCCAGACATACACACGCAGTTCACCCAGACATACTCACGCACCCGCAGTTCACCCAGAAATACACACACGCGCAGTTCACCACGACATACACACACGCGCAGTTCCCCCAAAAATACACACACTCACATTTCACCCAGACAGACATAAACACACGCACAGTTCACACAGGCATACACACACACAAAAATACAGTTCACCCAGACATACACACACAGACAGTTCACCCAGAAATACATACACACAGTTCACCTAGACATACACACAGACACAGACACTCAGTTCACCCAGACATACACAAGCAGTTCACCCAGACATACACATACACCTGCAGTTCACCCAGACATACACACATGCGCAGTTCACCCTTGCATACACACACTCACATTTCACCCAGACAGACATAAACACACACACAGTTCACACATACATACACACACACACAAACACAGTTCATCCAAACATACACACACAGTTCACCCAGACATACACATGCATATGCAATTCACCCAGTCATACAGACACTTGCACTTCACCCAGACATACACACACACACACACACACACACACACACACACACACACAGTTCACCCAGATATACACAGACACTCAGTTCACCCAGAAATACACACACATACATTTCACCCAGACATACACACGCATTTCACCCAGACATAGACATGCACATGCATTTCAAACAGAAATTCGCACACACGCAGTTCACCCAGACATGCACACATTCACAGTTCATGCAGCCATACACAAACACACACACAGTTCACACAGACATACACACGCAGTTCAGCCAGACATAGACATGCACACTCAGGTCAAACTGACATACAAGAACACGGAGTTCACCCAGAAGTACACTCACGCAGAGTTCACCCAGACATACAAATGCGCAGAAGCAGTTTACCCAGACTTACACATGCATGCACACACACATTTCACCCAGACATAAACACGCACATAGACACAGTTCACCCAGACTGACACATGCACAAACAGTTCACCCAGACATAAAAAGGCACACGAGATTCACCCAGACATACACACACACACGCAGTTCACCCAGACATACACAAGCAGTTCACACAGTCATAGACATGCACATGCAGTTCAAACAGACATACACACACTCGCATTTCACCCAGACATACACAAACTCACACACAGTTCACCTAAACATACACACACAATTCATCCAGACAGAAACACACAAAGTTCACCCAGACATACACACGCACACACAGTTCAACAAACATACACACGCAGTTCACCCAGACATAAACAAGCACACGCAGTTCACCCAGACATACATACTCACGCAGTTCACCCAGGCATGCACACACTCACATTCCACCCAGACAGACATAAACACACACACAGTTCACACAGACATACACACAAACACACACACACACACAGGTCACCCAAACATACACACACATTCTGTTCACCCAGATATACACACACACAGTTCACCCAGACATACACACAGACACACACACTCAGTTCACCCAGACATACACATGCAGTTCACCCAGACATACACATGCACCCGCAGTTCACCCATACATACACACATGCGTCGTTCACATTTGCATACACACACTCACATTTCACAGAGACAGACATAAACACACACACAGTTCACCCAGACATACACATGCAATTCACCCAGACAAACACACGCAATTCACCCAGACATACACACACTCACAGTTCACCCAGACATACACAAACACACACACAGTTCACCCAGACATACACACACACACACAGTTCACCCAGACATACACACACTCAGCACATCCAGACATACACACACACGCACACAGTTCACCCAAAGAAACAGACGCACACACGCAGTTCACCCAACATACACACGCACACACACACTGTTCACCCAGACAAACACAAATACACACAGTTCACCCAGACATACACACACACGCAGTTAACCCAGACATATATAGACACTCAGTTCACCTAGACATACACACACGCATTTCACCCAGAAATACACACGCAGTTCACTCAGACATAGACATGCACACGCAGTTCAATCAGACATGCACACACACACACAAACACAGTACCACCAGACATACACACACACACAAACAGTTCACACAGACATAGAAACGCAGTTGACCCAGACATAAACACGCACACGCTGTTCACCCAAACATACAGACACACGCAGTTCACCCAGGCATACACACACTCACATTTCACCCAGACAGACATAAACACACACACAGTTCATACAGACATACACACACACACACAGTTCACCCAGACATGCACACACTCAGTTCACCAAAACAGACACACACACACACACACACACACACACACACACACACACACACACACACACACACACACACACACACACACACACACACACACACACACACACACACACACACACACACACACACACACACACACACACACACAAACACACACACACACAGTTAACCCAAACATACACACACATTCTATTCACACAGACATACACACACACACAGTTCAACCAGACATACACACTAACACACAGTTCACCCAGAACTACACAGGCAATTCACCCAGAAATATAAACACTCGCAGTTCACCCAGACATACACAAACACACACACAGTTCACCCAGACATACACACACACACAAACACAGTTCACCCAGACATACACACACTCAGTACACCCAGACACACACACACACACACACACAGTTCATCCAAAGAAACAGACGCACACACGCAGTTCACCCAACATACACACGCACGCACACACTCTTCACCCAGACAAAAACACGTACACACAGTTCACCCAGACATACACACCCGCAGTTAACCCAGACATATACTGACACTCAGTTCACCTAGACATACACACAGGCATTTCACCCAGAAATACACACGCAGTTCACTCAGACATAGACATGCACATGCAGTTCAAACAGACATGCACAGACACGCAGTACACCGAGACAAACAAACACACAAACACACAGTTCAACAAGACTTACACATGCAGTCCACCCAGACATACACATGCACCCGAAGTTCACACAAACATACACACATGTGCAGTTCCGCATGACATACACACACACGCAGTACCCCCAGGCATACACACACTCACATTTCACCCAGACAGACATAAACACACACACAGTTCACACAGACATAC
This sequence comes from Isurus oxyrinchus, assembly GCA_026770705.1. Classification (NCBI taxonomy): domain Eukaryota; kingdom Metazoa; phylum Chordata; class Chondrichthyes; order Lamniformes; family Lamnidae; genus Isurus; species Isurus oxyrinchus. Next base: position 25,233,858 of record JANJGN010000017.1, read on the forward strand.
ACTCACACACACACACACACAGTTCACCCAGAAATACACACACAGACAGTTCACCCAGAAATACACACACACAGTTCACCCAGACATACACATAGACACACACACTCAGTTCACCCAGACATACACACGCAGTTCACCCAGACATACACACGCACCGCAGTTCACCCAGACATACACACATGTGCAGTTCACCCTTGCATACAAACACTCACATTTCACCCAGACAGACATAAACACACACACAGTTCACCCAATCATACACAGGCAATTCACCCAGACAAACAGACGCAATTCACCCAGACATACACACACTCGCAGTTCACCCAGACATACACACACACACGCACACACACACAGTTCACCCAGACAGACACATGCAGTTCACCCAGACATAGACATGCACACACAGTTCAAACAGCAATTCACACACACGCAGTTCACCCAGACATGCACACACTCACAGTTCACGCAGACATACACAAACACACACACAGTTCACATAGACACACACACGCAGTTCACCCAGACATAGACACGCACACTCAATTCAAACTGACATACAAGCACACGGAGTTCACCTAGACATACACTCACTCACAGTTCATCCAGACATACAAACGCACACACAGAGTTCACCCAGACATACAAACGCATGCATACACACATTTCACCCAGGCAGACCCACACACAAGACACAGTTCACCCAGACATACACACGCACAAACATTTCACCCAGACATACAAAGGCACAAGGCATTCACCCAGACATACACACGCACAAGCAGTTCACCCAGACACAGACGCAGTTCACACAGTCATAGACACACACATGCAGTTCAAACAGACATACACATACTCGCAGTTCACCCAGATATACACACACTCGCATTTCACCCACACATACACAAACACACAAACACAGTTCACCCAAACATACACGCACACAGTTCACGCAGACATTGACATGTATTCGCAATTCACCCAGACATAGACAAACACACACACAGTTCACCCAGACATACACAAACACACACACAGTTCACCCAGACATACACACACACACACACACACACACACACACACACACACACACAGACGCATTTCATCCAGATATACACACGCAGTTCACCCAGACATAGACATGCACATGCAGTTCAAACAGAAATTCACACACACGCAGTTCACCCAGACATACACACACTCACAGTTCACGCAGACATACACAAACACACACACAGTTCACACAGACATACACACGCAGTTCACCCAGACATAGACACGCATACTCAGTTCAAACTGACATAAAAGCGCACGGAATTCACCCAGACATACACTCACGTAGAGTTCACTCAGACATACAAACGCACACACACAGTTCACCCAGACATACGCATGCACAAACAGTTCACCCAGACATAAAAAGGCACACGTGATTCACCCAGACATACACACGCATACACAGTTCACCCAGACATACACACGCAGTTCACACAGTCATAGACATGCACATGCAGTTCAAAGAGACATACGCACACACACAGTTCACCGAGACATACACACACTCGCATTTCACCCACACATAAACAAACTCACACACAGTTCACCCAAACATACGCACATAATTCACCCAGACATACACACACGCAGTTCACCCAGACATACACACACAAACACACACACACATTTCACCCAAACATACAGACACGCTGTTCACTGAGACACACACACAGAAACAGTTCACACAAACATAAAGACGCACACAAACAGTTCACCCATGCACACACATATATACACACACAGTTCAACCAGTCAAACACAAAAGCAGTCCACCTAGATATACACCCGATCGCAGACTGTTCACCCAGACATATACACGCACTCACACAGTTCACCCAGACATACACTTACACACATTTCACCCATACATACACACACATTTCACCCGGACATACATACACACAGTTCACCCAGACATACACACACACACACACACACACACACACACACACACACACACACACACACACACACACACACACACACACACACACACACACACACACACACACACACACACACACACACACACACACACACACACACACACACACACACACACACAATTCAACCAGACATATACACAGGTCACCCAGGCATACCCCCACACACACAATACACAGTTCATCCAGACATACACACACAAAGTTCACCCAGATATGTACACAAACACACACAGTTCACCCAAACATACACGCACACACAGCTCACCCAGACATACACACACAGAAACACAGTTCACACAGACACACACACGCAGTTCACCCAGGCATACACATACTCACATTTCACCCAGACAGACATAAACACACACACAGTTCACACAAACATACACACGCATGCACACACACATTTCACCCAGGCATAAACACGCACACAGACACAGTTGACGCAGACATACACACGCACAGTTATCCCAGACATAAAAAGGCACACGAGATTCACCCAGACATACACACACACACGCAGTTCACCCAGACATGCACACGCAGTTCACACAGTCATAGACATGCACATGCAGATCAAACAGTCATACACACACTCGTATTTCACCCAGACATCACAAACTCACACACAGTTCACCCAAACATATACACACAATTCACGCAGACATAAACACACACATTTCACCCAGACATACACAGCCACACACAGTTCACCCAGACATAAACACACACACGCAGTTCACCCAGACATACACACACACACAGTTCACCCAGGCATACACACATACACATTTCACCCAGACAGACATAAACACACACACAGTTCACACATACAAACACACACACACACAAACACAGTTCATCCAAACATACACACACAGTTCACCCAGACATACACATGCATATGCAATTCACCCAGTCATACAGACACTTGCAGTTCACCCAGACATACACAAACACACACACAGTTCACCCAGACATACACACACACACACACACACACACACACACACACACACACACACACACACACACACACACACACACACACACACACACACACACACACACACACACACACACACACACACACACACACACACACACACACACACACAGTTCACCCAGATATACACAGACACTCAGTTCACCCAGAAATACACACACATGCATTTCACCCAGACATACACACGCATTTCACCCAGACATAGACATGCACATGCATTTCAAACAGAAATTCGCACACACGCAGTTCACCCAGACATGCACACATTCACAGTTCACGCAGCCATACACAAACACACACACAGTTCACACAGACATACACACGCAGTTCAGCCAGACATACACACGCACACTCAGGTCAAACTGACATACAAGAACATGGAGTTCACCCAGAAGTACACTCACGCAGAGTTCACCCAGACATACAAATGCGCACAAGCAGTTTACCCAGACTTACACATGCATGCACACACACATTTCACCCAGACATAAACACGCACATAGACACAGTTCACCCAGACTGACACATGCACAAACAGTTCACCCAGACATAAAAAGGCACACGCGATTCACCCAGACATACACACACACACGCAGTTCACCCAGACATACACAAGCAGTTCACACAGTCATAGACATGCACATGCAGTTCAAACAGACATACACACACTCGCATTTCACCCAGACATACACAAACTCACACACAGTTCACCCAAACATACACACACAATTCATCCAGACATAAACACACAAAGTTCACCCAGACATACACACGCACACACAGTTCAACAAACATACACACACGCAGTTCACCCAGACATAAACAAGCACACGCAGTTCACCCAGACATACACACTCACGCAGTTCACCCAGGCATGCACACACTCACATTCCACCCAGACAGACATAAACACACACACAGTTCACACAGACATACACACAAACACACACACACACACAGGTCACTCAAACATACACACACATTCTGTTCACCCAGACATACACACACACAGTTCACCCAGACATACACACAGACACACACACTCAGTTCACCCAGACATACACATGCAGTTCACCCAGACATACACACAGACACACACACTCAGTTCACCCGTACATACACACATGCGTCGTTCACATTTGCATACACACACTCACATTTCACAGAGACAGACATAAACACACACACAGTTCACCCAGACATACACATGCAATTCACCCAGACAAACACACGCAATTCACCCAGACATACACACACTCGCAGTTCACCCAGACATACACAAACACACACACAGTTCACCCAGACATACACACACACACACAGTTCACCCAGACATACACACACTCAGCACATCCAGACATACACACACACGCACACAGTTCACCCAAAGAAACAGACGCACACACGCAGTTCACCCAACATACACACGCACACACACACTGTTCACCCAGACAAACACAAATACACACAGTTCACCCAGACATACACACACACGCAGTTAACCCAGACATATATAGACACTCAGTTCACCTAGACATACACACATGCATTTCACCCAGAAATACACACGCAGTTCACTCAGACATAGATATGCACACGCAGTTCAAACAGACATGCACACACACACACAAACACAGTACAACCAGACATACACACACACACAAACAGTTCACACAGACATAGAAACTCAGTTGACCCAGACATAAACACGCACATGCTGTTCACCCAAACATACAGACACACGCAGTTCACCCAGGCATACACACACTCACATTTCACCCAGACAGACATAAACACACACACAGTTCACACAGACATATACACACACACACAGTTCACCCAGACATGCACACACTCCGTTCACCAAAACAGACACACACACACACACACACACACACACACACACACACACACACACACACACACACACACACACACACACACACACACACACACACACACACACACACACACACACACACACACACACACACACACACACACACAGTTGACCCAAACATACACACACATTCTGTTCACACAGACATACACACACACACAGTTCACCCAGACATACACACTAACACACAGTTCACCCAGAACTACACAGGCAATTCACCCAGAAATATAAACACTCGCAGTTCACCCAGACATACACAAACACACACACAGTTCACCCAGACATACACAAACACACACAGTTCACCCAGACATACACACACACACACACACACACACACACACACAGACGCATTTCATCCAGACATACCCACGCAGTTCACCCAGACATAGACATGCACACGCAGTTCAAACAGAAATTCACACACACGCAGTTCACCCAGACATACACACACTCACAGTTCACGCTGACATACACAAACACACACACAGTTCACACAGACATACACACGCAGTTCACCCAGACATAGACACGCATACTCAGTTCAAACTGACATAAAAGCGCACGGAATTCACCCAGACATACACTCACGTAGAGTTCACTCAGACATACAAACGCACACACACAGTTCACCCAGACATACGCATGCACAAACAGTTCACCCAGACATAAAAAGGCACACGTGATTCACCCAGACATACACACGCATACACAGTTCACCCAGACATACACACGCAGTTCACACAGTCATAGACATGCACATGCAGTTCAAAGAGACATACGCACACACACAGTTCACCGAGACATACACACACTCGCATTTCACCCACACATAAACAAACTCACACACAGTTCACCCAAACATACGCACATAATTCACCCAGACATACACACACACAGTTCACCCAGACATACACACACAAACACACACACACATTTCACCCAAACATACAGACACGCTGTTCACTGAGACACACACACAGAAACAGTTCACACAAACATAAAGACGCACACAAACAGTTCACCCATGCACACACATACATACACACACAGTTCAACCAGTCAAACACAAAAGCAGTCCACCTAGATATACACCCGATTGCAGACTGTTCACCCAGACATATACACGCACTCACACAGTTCACCCAGACATACACTTACACACATTTCACCCATACATACACACACATTTCACCCGGACATACATACACACAGTTCACCCAGACATACACACACACACACACACACACAATTCAACCAGACATATACACAGGTCACCCAGACATACCCCCACACACACAATACACAGTTCATCCAGACATACACACACAAAGTTCACCCAGATATGTACACAAACACACACACACTGTTCACCCAGACATACACACGCTCTCACACAGTTCACCCAAACATACACGCACACACAGCTCACCCAGACATACACACACAGAAACACAGTTCACACAGACACACACACGCAGTTCACCCAGGCATACACATACTCACATTTCACCCAGACAGACATAAACACACACACAGTTCACACAAACATACACATGCATGCACACACACTTTTCACCCAGGCATAAACACGCACGCAGACACAGTTGACGCAGACATACACACGCACAGTTCACCCAGACATAAAAAGGCACATGAGATTCACCCAGACATACACACACACACGCAGTTCACCCAGACATGCACACGCAGTTCACACAGTCATAGACATGCACATGCAGATCAAACAGTCATACACACACTCGCATTTCACCCAGACATCACAAACTCACACACAGTTCACCCAAACATATACACACAATTCACGCAGACATAAACACATACATTTCACCCAGACGTACACAGCCACACACAGTTCACCCAGACATAAACACACACACGCAGTTCACCCAGACATACACACACACGCAGTTCATCCAGGCATACACACAAACACATTTCACCCAGACAGACATAAACACACACACAGTTCACACAGACACACACACACACACACACACACACACACATTTCACCCAAACATACACACACATTCTGTTCAAACAGACATACACACACACACACACACACACACACACACACACAGTTCAACCAGACATGCACACTAACACACAGTTCACCCAGACATACACAGGCAATTCACCCAGACATACAGACGCAATTCACCCAGACATACACACAATCGCAGTTCACCCAGACATACACAAACACACACACAGTTCACCCAGACATACACACACAAACACACAGTTCACCCAGACATAGACACATTCAGTACACCCAGACATACACACACACACAGTTCACCCATACATACACACACATTTCACCCGGACATATATACACACAGTTCACCCAGACATACACACACACACACACACACACACAATTCAACCAGACATATACACAGGTCACGCAGACATACCCCCACACACACAATACACAGTTCATCCAGACATACACACAAAAAGTTCACCCAGATATGTACACAAACACACACACACTTTTCACCCAGACATACACACGCTCTCACACAGTTCACCCAAACATACACACACACACAGCTCACCCAGACATACACACACAGAAACACAGTTCACACAGACACACACACGCAGTTCACCCAGGCATACACATACTCACATTTCACCCAGACAGAATAAACACACACACAGTTCACACAGACATACACACGCATGCACACACACATTTCACCCAGGCATAAACACGCACACAGACACAGTTGATGCAGACATACACACGCACAATTCACCCAGACATAAAAAGGCACACGAGATTCACCCAGACATATACACACATACGCAGTTCACCCAGACATGCACACACAGTTCACACAGTCATAGACATGCACATGCAGATCAAACAGTCATACACACACTCGCATTTCACCCAGACATCACAAACTCACACACAGTTCACCCAAACATATACACACAATTCACCCAGACATAAACACACACATTTCACCCAGACATACACAGCCACACACAGTTCACCCAGACATAAACACGCACACGCAGTTCACCCAGGCAAACACACCTACACATTTCACCCAGACAGACATAAACACACACACAGTTCAGACAGACATACACACACACACACACACACACACACACACACACACACACACACACACACACACACACACACACACACACACACACACACACACACACACACACACACACACACACACACACACACACATTTCACCCAAACATACACACACATTCTGTTCAAACAGACATACACACACACACAGTTCACCCAAACATACACAGGCAATTCACCCAGACATACAGACGCAATTCACCCAGACATACACGCAATCGCAGTTCACCCAGACATACACAAACACACACACAGTTCACCCAGACATACACACACAAACACACAGTTCACCCAGACATACACACATTCAGTACACCCAGACATACACACACACACAGTTCACCCAAAGAAAAAGACGCACACACACAGTTCACCCAAAATACACACGCACGCACACACTGTTCTCCCAGACAAACACACTTACACACAGTTCACCCAGATATACACACACACACGCAGTTAACCCAGACATATACAGACACTCAGTTCACCTAGACATACACACACACGCATTTCCCCCAGAAATACAGACGCAATTCACTCAGACATAGACATGCACACGCAGTTCAAACAGACATGCACACACACACAGTTCACCGAGACATACACACACACAAACACACTGTTCACCCAGACATATACACGCAGTCCACCCAGACATACACACGCACCCGCAGTTCACCCAAACATACACAGACGCGCAGTTCACCCCGACATACACACATGCGTAGTTCCTCCAGGAATACACACACTCACATTTCACCCAGACAGACATAAACACACGCACAGTTCACACAAATGTACATACACACACACATAAAGTTCACCCAGACATACACACAGAGACAGTTCACCCAGAAATACACACACACAGTTCACCATGACATACACACAGAAACACACACTCCGTTCACCCAGCCACACACACGCAGTTCACCCAGACATACACACATGCGCTGTTCACCCTTGCATACACACATTCACATTTCACCCAGACAGACATAAACACACACACAGTTCACACAGACATACATACACACACACACACAAACACAGTTCATCCAGACATACACACACACAGTTCACCCAGACATTCACATGCATTTGCTATTCATCCAGTCATACACAAACTCGCAGTTCACCCAGACATACACAAGCACTCACACAGTTCACCCAGCCGTACACTTACACACATTTCACCCATACATACACACACACATTTCACACGAGCATACATACACAAAGTTCACCCAGACATACACACACACACACAATTCAACCAGACATACACACAAGTCACACAGACATACCCCCACACACACAATACACAATTCACCCAGACATACACACACAAAGTACACCCAGATATGTACAGACAGACACACACACACACTGTTCACCCAGACATACACACGCACTCACACAGTTCACCCAAACATACACACACACACAGTTCACCCAGACATACACAGACAGAAACACAGTTCACCCCGACATACACACACACACACAATTCACCAAGCAATACATACACACAGTTCACCCAGACATACACACACACAGACACAGTTCACACAGACATACACATGCAGTTCACCCTGACATACACACGCACACGCAGTTCACCCAGACATACACACGCACTCACACAGTTCACACAAACATACACACACACACACAGTTCACCCAGACATACACAGACAGAAACACAGTTCACCCCGACATACACACACACACACACACAATTCACCAAGCAATACATACACACAGTTCACCCAGACATACACACACACACACACACACACACACACACAGTTCACACAGACATACACATGCAGTTCACCCTGACATACACACGCACACGCAGTTCACCCAGACATACACACACACGCAGTTCACCCAGGCATACACATACTCACATTTCACCCAGACAGACATAAACACACACACAGTTCACGCAGACATACACACACACACACACACACACACAGACACTGTTCACCCAGACGTACACACACACAGTTCACCCAGACATACACACACACACACACTGTTCACCCAAACATACACACACATTCTGTTCACCCAGACATACACACAAACAGTTCACCCAGACATACACACTAACACACAGTTCACTTACACATACACAGGCAATTCACCCAGACATACACATGCAATTCACCCAGACATACACACACTCGCAGTTCACCCAGACATACACAAACACACACACAGTTCACCCAGACATACACACACACACACACACACAGTTCACCCAGACATACACACACTCAGTACACCCAGACATACAGACACACACACTCAGTTCACCCAAACAAACTGACACACACACACAGTTCACCCAACATACAGACGCACGCACACACAGTTCACCCAGACATGCACACACACACGCAGTTAACACAGACACACACAGACACTCAGTTCACCCAGACATACACACATACGCATTTCACCCAGAAATACACACACAGTTCACTCAGGCATAGACATGCACACGCAGTTCAAACAGACATACACACACACACAATTCACCCAGACATACGCACACTCACAGTTCACGCTGACATACACAAACACACACACAGTTCACACAGACATACACATGCAGTCCACCCAGACATAGACACGCACACTCAGTTCAAACTGACATACAAGCACACGGAGGTCAGCCAGACATGCACTCACTCACAGTTCATCCAGACATACAAACGCATACACACAGTTCACCCAGACATACAAACGCATGCACACACACATTTCACCGAGGCAGACACACGCACACATACACAGTTCACCCAGACATACACACGCACAATCAGCTCACCCAGACATACAAAGGCACAAGGCGTTCACCCAGACATACACTCACACACGCAGTTCACACAGACATACACACACAGAAACACAGTTCACCCCGACATACACACACACATAACATTCACCAAGCAATACACAACACAGTTCACCCAGACATACCCACACACACACACAGTTCACACAGACATACACATGCAGTTCACCCTGACATACACATGCACACGCAGTTCACCCAGACATACACCCACTCGCAGATCACCCAGACATACACACCCTCGTAGTTCACCCAGACATACACAAACAGAAACACAGTTCACCCAAACATGCACACGCACACAGTTCACCCAGACATACAAACACACAGTTCACCCAGACATACACGCACACATACACACACACACACACACAGACAGTTTACCCAAACATACAGACACACACACGCTGTTCACTGAGATACAAACACAGAAACAGTTCACACAAACATACTGATGCACACAAACAGTTCACCAAGACACACACATACATAAACACAGAGTTCACCTAGACATACACACACACACACACACACACACACACACAATTCACCCAAACATACAGACACACACAAGCTGTCCACTGAGATACACACACAGAAACAGTTCACACAAACATACTGATGCACACAAACAATTCACCTGGACACACACATACATACACACACAGTTCACCCAGACAAACACACAAACAGTTCACCTAGACATACATCCGCTCACAGACTGTTCACCCAGACATACCCACACACAGTTCACCCAGACATACACACACACAAACACACAGTTCACCCAGACATACACACGCAGTCCACCCAGACATACACACGCACCCACAGTTCACCCAGATGTACACACATGAGCAGTTCACCCTGACATACACACACACGCAGTTCCCCCAGGCATACACACACTCACATTTCACCCAGACAGACATAAACAAACACACAGTTCACAAAGACATACACAAACACACACACACACACAATTCACCCAGACTTACAAACACAAGTTCACCCAGAGATACACACGCACACACAATTCACCCAGTCATACACACACTATCAGTTCACCCAGACATACACAATCACACACACAGTTCACCCAGACATACACACACACACATGCACACAGTTCACCCAGACATACACACACAAAGTACACCCAGACGTATACACACACACACACACACACACACACACACAGATCACCCAAACATACAGACACACACACGCAGTTCACCCGACATATACACACACACAAAGTTCACCCAGACATACAAAAGCACACACACAGTTCACCCAGACATACACACACACACGCAGTTCACCCAGACATACACACGCAGTTCACACAGTCATAGACATGCACATGCAGATCAAACAGTCATACACACGCTCGCATTTCACCCAGACATCACAAACTCACACACAGTTCACCCAAACATATACACACAATTCACGCAGACATAAACACACACATTTCACCCAGACATACACAGCCACACACAGTTCACCCAGACATAAACACGCATACGCAGTTCACCCAGACATACACACACACGCAGTTCACCCAGGCATACACACATACACATTTCACCCAGACAGACATAAACACACACACAGTTCACACAGACATACACACACACACACACACACACACACACACACACACACACACACACACACACACACACACACACACACACACACACACACACACACACACACACACACACACACACACACACACACACACACATTTCACCCAAACATACACACACATTCTGTTCAAACAGACATACACACACACACGCAGTTCACCCAGACATACACGCGCAGTTCACACAGTCATAGACATGCACATGCAGATCAAACAGTCATACACACACTCGCATTTCACCCAGACATCACAAACTCACACACAGTTCACCCAAACATATACACACAATTCACGCAGACATAAACACACACATTTCACCCAGACATACACAGCCACACACATTTCACCCAAACATACACACACATTCTGTTCAAACAGTCATACGCACACACACACAGTTCAACCAGACATACAAACTAACACACAGTTCACCCAGACATACAGATGCAATTCACCCAGACATACACACAATCGCAGTTCACCCAGACATACACAAACACACACACAGTTCACCCAGACATACACACACAAACACACAGTTCACCCAGACATACACACATTCTGTACACCCAGACATACACACACACACAGTTCACCCAAAGAAAAAGACGCACACACACAGTTCACCCAAAATACACATGCACACACACACTGTTCTCCCAGACAAACACACTTACACACAGTTCACCCAGACATACACACACACACACGCAGTTAACCCAGACATATACAGACACTCAGTTCACCTAGACATACACACACACGCATTTCCCACAGAAATACACACGCAGTTCACTCAGACATAGACATGCACACGCAGTTCAAACAGACATGCACACACACACAGTTCACCGAGACATACACACACACAAGCACACAGTTCACCTAGACATATACACGCAGTCCACCCAGACATACACATGCACCCGCAGTTCACCCAAACATACACAGACGCGCAGTTCACCCCGACATACACACATGCGCAGTTCCTCCAGGAATACGCACACTCACATTTCACCCAGACAGACATAAACACACGCACAGTTCACACAAACGTACATACACACACACACATAAAGTTCACCCAGACATACACAGAGACAGTTCACCATGACATACACACAGACACACACACTCAGTTCACCCAGCCACACACACGCAGTTCACCCAGACATACACACATGCGCTGTTCACCCTTGCATACACACATTCACATTTCACCCAGACAGACATAAACACACACACAGTTCACACAGACATACACACACACACACACACAAACACAGTTCATCCAGACATACACACACACAGTTCACCCAGACATTCACATGCATTTGCTATTCATCCAGTCATACACAAACTCGCAGTTCACCCAGACATACACAAGCACTCACACAGTTCACCCAGACATACACTTACACACATTTCACCCATACATACACACACACATTTCACACGAACATACATACACAAAGTTCACCCAGACATACACACACACACACACAATTCAACCAGACATACACACAAGTCACACGGACATACCCCCACACACACAATACACAATTCACCCAGACATACACACACAAAGTACACCCAGATATGTACAGACAGACACACACACACACTGTTCACCCAGACATACACACGCACTCACACAGTTCACCCAAACATACACACACACACAGTTCACCCAGACATACACAGACAGAAACACAGTTCACCCCGACATACACACACACACACACAATTCACCAAGCAATACATACACACAGTTCACCCAGACATACACACACACACACACACACAGTTCACACAGACATACACATGCAGTTCACCCTGACATACACACGCACACGCAGTTCACCCAGACATACACACACACGCAGTTCACCCAGGCATACACATACTCACATTTCACCCAGACAGACATAAACACACACACAGTTCACGCAGACATACACACACACACACACACACACAGACACTGTTCACCCAGACGTACACACACACAGTTCACCCAGACATACACACACACGCACACTGTTCACCCAAACATACACACACATTCTGTTCACCCAGACATACACACACAAACAGTTAACCCAGACATACACACTAACACACAGTTCACTTACACATACACAGGCAATTCACCCAGACATACACATGCAAATCACCCAGACATACACACACTCGCAGTTCACCCAGACATACACAAACACACACACAGTTCACCCAGACATACACACACACACACACACAGTTCACCCAGACATACACACACTCAGTACACCCAGACATACAGACACACACACTCAGTTCACCCAAACAAACTGACACACACACACAGTTCACCCAACATACAGACGCACGCACACACAGTTCACCCAGACATGCACACACACACGCAGTTAACACAGACACACACAGACACTCAGTTCACCCAGACATACACACATACGCATTTCACCCAGAAATACACACACAGTTCACTCAGACATAGACATGCACACGCAGTTCAAACAGACATACACACACACGCAATTCACCCAGACATACGCACACTCACAGTTCACGCTGACATACACAAACACACACACAGTTCACACAGACATACACATGCAGTCCACCCAGACATAGACACGCACACTCAGTTCAAACTGACATACAAGCACACGGAGGTCAGCCAGACATGCACTCACTCACAGTTCATCCAGACATACAAACGCATACACACAGTTCACCCAGACATACAAACGCATGCACACACACATTTCACCGAGGCAGACACACGCACACATACACAGTTCACCCAGACATACACACGCACAATCAGCTCACCCAGACATACAAAGGCACAAGGCGTTCACCCAGACATACACTCACACATGCAGTTCACACAGACATACACACACAGAAACACAGTTCACCCCGACATACACACACACATAACATTCACCAAGCAATACACAACACAGTTCACCCAGACATACCCACACACACACACAGTTCACACAGACATACTCATGCAGTTCACCCTGACATACACATGCACACGCAGTTCACCCAGACATACACCCACTCGCAGATCACCCAGACATACACACCCTCGTAGTTCACCCAGACATACACAAACAGAAACACAGTTCACCCAAACATGCACACGCACACAGTTCACCCAGACATACAAACACACAGTTCACCCAGACATACACGCACACATACACACACACACACACAGACAGTTTACCCAAACATACAGACACACACACGCTGTTCACTGAGATACAAACACAGAAACAGTTCACACAAACATACTGATGCACACAAACAGTTCACCAAGACACACACATACATAAACACAGAGTTCACCTAGACATACACACACACACACACACACACACACACACAATTCACCCAAACATACAGACACACACAAGCTGTCCACTGAGATACACACACAGAAACAGTTCACACAAACATACTGATGCACACAAACAATTCACCTGGACACACACATACATACACACACAGTTCACCCAGACAAACACACAAACAGTTCACCTAGACATACACCCGCTCACAGACTGTTCACCCAGACATACCCACACACAGTTCACCCAGACATACACACACACAAACACACAGTTCACCCAGACATACACACGCAGTCCACCCAGACATACACACGCACCCACAGTTCACCCAGATGTACACGCATGAGCAGTTCACCCTGACATACACACACACGCAGTTCCCCTAGGCATACACACACTCACATTTCACCCAGACAGACATAAACAAACACACAGTTCACAAAGACATACACAAACACACACACACACACAATTCACCCAGACTTACAAACACAAGTTCACCCAGAGATACACACGCACACACAATTCACCCAGTCATACACACACTATCAGTTCACCCAGACATACACAATCACACACACAGTTCACCCAGACATACACACACACACATGCACACAGTTCACCCAGACATACACACACAAAGTACACCCAGACGTACACACACACACACACACACACACACACACACACACACAGATCACCCAAACATACAGATACACACACGCAGTTCACCCGACATATACACACACACAGAGTTCACCCAGACATACAAAAGCACACACACAGTTCACCCAGACATACACAAACACACGCAGTTCACCCAGACATACACACGCAGTTCACACAGTCATAGACATGCACATGCAGATCAAACAGTCATACACACACTCGCATTTCACCCAGACATCACAAACTCACACACAGTTCACCTAAACATATACACACAATTCACGCAGACATAAACACACACATTTCACCCAGACATACACAGCCACACACAGTTCACCCAGACATAAACACGCACACGCAGTTCACCCAGACATACACGCACATGCAGTTCACCCAGGCATACACACATACACATTTCACCCAGACAGACATAAACACACACACAGTTCACACAGACATACACACACACACACACACACACACACACACACACACACACACACACACACACACACACACACACACACACACACACACACACACACACACACACACACACATTTCACCCAAACATACACACACATTCTGTTCAAACAGACATACACACACACACGCAGTTCACCCAGACATACACGCGCAGTTCACACAGTCATAGACATGCACATGCAGATCAAACAGTCATACACACACTCGCATTTCACCCAGACATCTCAAACTCACACACAGTTCACCCAAACATATACACACAATTCACGCAGACATAAACACACACATTTCACCCAGACATACACAGCCACACACATTTCACCCAAACATACACACACATTCTGTTCAAACAGTCATACACACACACACACAGTTCAACCAGACATACAAACTAACACACAGTTCACCCAGACATACAGATGCAATTCACCCAGACATACACACAATCGCAGTTCACCCAGACATACACAAACACACACACAGTTCACCCAGACATACACACACAAACACACAGTTCACCCAGACATACACACATTCAGTACACCCAGACATACACACACACACAGTTCACCCAAAATACACATGCACACACACACTGTTCTCCCAGACAAACACACTTACACACAGTTCACCCAGACATACACACACACACACGCAGTTAACCCAGACATATACAGACACTCAGTTCACCTAGACATACACACACACGCATTTCCCACAGAAATACACACGCAGTTCACTCAGACATAGACATGCACACGCAGTTCAAACAGACATGCACACACACACAGTTCACCGAGACATACACACACACAAGCACACAGTTCACCCAGACATATACACGCAGTCCACCCAGACATACACATGCACCCGCAGTTCACCCAAACATACACAGACGCGCAGTTCACCCCGACATACACACATGCGCAGTTCCTCCAGGAATACGCACACTCACATTTCACCCAGACAGACATAAACACACGCACAGTTCACACAAACGTACATACACACACACACATAAAGTTCACCCAGACATACACAGAGACAGTTCACCATGACATACACACAGACACACACACTCAGTTCACCCAGCCACACACACGCAGTTCACCCAGACATACACACATGCGCTGTTCACCCTTGCATACACACATTCACATTTCACCCAGACAGACATAAACACACACACAGTTCACACAGACATACACACACACACACACAAACACAGTTCATCCAGACATACACACACACAGTTCACCCAGACATTCACATGCATTTGCAATTCATCCAGTCATACACAAACTCGCAGTTCACCCAGACATACACAAGCACTCACACAGTTCACCCAGACATACACTTACACACATTTCACCCATACATACACACACACATTTCACACGAACATACATACACAAAGTTCACCCAGACATACACACACACACACACAATTCAACCAGACATACACAAAAGTCACACGGACATACCCCCACACACACAATACACAATTCACCCAGACATACACACACAAAGTACACCCAGATATGTACAGACACACACACACACACACTGTTCACCCAGACATACACACGCACTCACACAGTTCACCCAAACATACACACACACACAGTTCACCCAGACATACACAGACAGAAACACAGTTCACCCCGACATACACACACACACACACAATTCACCAAGCAATACATACACACAGTTCACCCAGACATACACACACACACACACACACAGTTCACACAGACATACACATGCAGTTCACCCTGACATACACACGCACACGCAGTTCACCCAGACATACACACACACGCAGTTCACCCAGGCATACACATACTCACATTTCACCCAGACAGACATAAACACACACACAGTTCACGCAGACACACACACACACACACACACACAGACACTGTTCACCCAGACGTACACACACACAGTTCACCCAGACATACACACACACGCACACTGTTCACCCAAACATACACACACATTCTGTTCACCCAGACATACACACACAAACAGTTCACCCAGACATACACACTAACACACAGTTCACTTACACATACACAGGCAATTCACCCAGACATACACACACTCGCAATTCACCCAGACATACACACACTCGCAGTTCACCCAGACATACACAAACACACACACAGTTCACCCAGA
This sequence comes from Isurus oxyrinchus, assembly GCA_026770705.1. Lineage (NCBI taxonomy): Eukaryota > Metazoa > Chordata > Chondrichthyes > Lamniformes > Lamnidae > Isurus > Isurus oxyrinchus. Next base: position 25,253,174 of record JANJGN010000017.1, read on the forward strand.
CATACACACACACACACAGTTCACCCAGACATACACACAATCAGTACACCCAGACATACAGACACACACACTCAGTTCACCCAAACAAACTGACGCACACACGCAGTTCACCCAACATACACACGCACGCACACACAGTTCACCCAGACATGCACACACACACGCAGTTAACCCAGACATACACAGACACTCAGTTCACCCAGACATACACACACACGCATTTCACCCAGAAATACACACACAGTTCACTCAGACATAGACATGCACACGCAGTTCAAACAGACATACACACACACGCAGTTCACCCAGACATACGCACGCTCACAGTTCACGGTGACATACACAAACACACACACAGTTCACACAGACATACACATGCAGTCCACCCAGACATAGACACGCACAGTCAGTTCAAACTGACATACAAGCACACGGAGGTCACCCAGACATGCACTCACTCACAGTTCATCCAGACATACAAACGCACACACACAGTTCACCCAGACATACAAACGCATGCACACACACATTTCACCGAGGCAGACACACGCACACGTACACAGTTCACCCAGACATATACACGCACAATCAGTTCACCCAGACATACAAAGGCACAAGGCGTTCACCCAGACATACACTCACACACGCAGTTCACCCAGACATACACACGCAGTTCACACAGTCATAGACACACACACATGCAGTTCACCCTGACATACACACACAGAAACACAGTTCACCCCGACATACACACACACATAAAATTCACCAAGCAATACACAACACAGTTCACCCAGACATACCCACACACACACACAGTTCACACAGACATACACATGCAGTTCACCCTGACATACACACGCACATGCAGTTCACCCAGACATACACCCACTCGCAGATCACCCAGACATACACACCCTCGTAGTTCACCCAGACATACACAAACAGAAACACAGTTCACCCAAACATGCACACGCACACAGTTCACCCAGACATACAAACACACAGTTCACCCAGACATACACACACACATACACACACACACACACAGACAGTTCACCCAAACATACAGACACACACACGCTGTTCACTGAGATACAAACACAGAAACAGTTCACACAAACATACTGATGCACACAAACAGTTCACCAAGACACACACATACATAAACACAGAGTTCACCTAGACATACACACACACACACACACACACACACAACACACACACACACACACACACACACACACACACACACACACACACACACACACACACACACACACACACACACACACACACACACACACACACACACACACACAATTCACCCAAACATACAGACACACACAAGCTGTCCACTGAGATACACACACAGAAACAGTTCACACAAACATACTGATGCACACAAACAATTCACCTGGACACACACATGCATACACACACAGTTCACCCAGACAAACACACAAACAGTTCACCTAGACATACACCCGCTCACAGACTGTTCACCCAGACATACCCACACACAGTTCACCCAGACATACACACACACAAACACACAGTTCACCCAGACATACACACGCAGTCCACCCAGACATACACACGCACCCGCAGTTCACCCAGATGTACACACATGAGCAGTTCACCCTGACATACACACACACGCAGTTCCCCCAGGCATACACACACTCACATTTCACCCAGACAGACATAAACAAACACACAGTTCACAAAGACATACACAAACACACACACACACACAATTCACCCAGACTTACAAACACAAGTTCACCCAGAGATACACACGCACACACAATTCACCCAGTCATACACACACTATCAGTTCACCCAGACATACACAATCACACACACAGTTCACCCAGACATACACACACACACATGCACACAGTTCACCCAGACATACACACACAAAGTACACCCAGACGTACACACACACATACACACACACACACACACACAGATCACCCAAACATACAGACACACACACGCAGTTCACCCGACATATACACACACACAGAGTTCACCCAGACATACAAAAGCACACACACAGTTCACCCAGACATACACACACATACGCAGTTCACCCAGACATGCACACGCAGTTCACACAGTCATAGACATGCACATGCAGATCAAACAGTCATACACACACTCGCATTTCACCCAGACATCACAAACTCACACACAGTTCACCCAAACATATACACACAATTCACGCAGACATAAACACACACATTTCACCCAGACATACACAGCCACACACAGTTCACCCAGACATAAACACGCACACGCAGTTCACCCAGACATACACACACACGCAGTTCACCCAGGCATACACACATACACATTTCACCCAGACAGACATAAAACACACACAGTTCACACAGACATACACACACACACACACACACACACACACACATACACACACACACACACACACACACACACACACACACACACACACACACACGCACACACACACACACACACACACACACATTTCACCCAAACATACACACACATTCTGCTCAAACAGACATACACACACACACAGTTCAACCAGACATACACACTAACACACAGTTCACCCAGACATACAGACGCAATTCACCCAGACATACACACAATCGCAGTTCACCCAGACATACACAAACACACACACAGTTCACCCAGACATACACACACTAACACACAGTTCACCCAGACATACACACACACGCAGTTCACCCAGGCATACACATACTCACATTTCACCCAGACAGACATAAACACACACACAGTTCACGCAGACACACACACACACACACACACACAGACACTGTTCACCCAGACGTACACACACACAGTTCACCCAGACATACACACACACGCACACTGTTCACCCAAACATACACACACATTCTGTTCACCCAGACATACACACACAAACAGTTCACCCAGACATACACACTAACACACAGTTCACTTACACATACACAGGCAATTCACCCAGACATACACACACTCGCAATTCACCCAGACATACACACACTCGCAGTTCACCCAGACATACACAAACACACACACAGTTCACCCAGACATACACACACACACACAGTTCACCCAGACATACACACAATCAGTACACCCAGACATACAGACACACACACTCAGTTCACCCAAACAAACTGACGCACACACGCAGTTCACCCAACATACACACGCACGCACACACAGTTCACCCAGACATGCACACACACACGCAGTTAACCCAGACATACACAGACACTCAGTTCACCCAGACATACACACACACGCATTTCACCCAGAAATACACACACAGTTCACTCAGACATAGACATGCACACGCAGTTCAAACAGACATACACACACACGCAGTTCACCCAGACATACGCACGCTCACAGTTCACGGTGACATACACAAACACACACACAGTTCACACAGACATACACATGCAGTCCACCCAGACATAGACACGCACAGTCAGTTCAAACTGACATACAAGCACACGGAGGTCACCCAGACATGCACTCACTCACAGTTCATCCAGACATACAAACGCACACACACAGTTCACCCAGACATACAAACGCATGCACACACACATTTCACCGAGGCAGACACACGCACACGTACACAGTTCACCCAGACATATACACGCACAATCAGTTCACCCAGACATACAAAGGCACAAGGCGTTCACCCAGACATACACTCACACACGCAGTTCACCCAGACATACACACGCAGTTCACACAGTCATAGACACACACACATGCAGTTCACCCTGACATACACACACAGAAACACAGTTCACCCCGACATACACACACACATAAAATTCACCAAGCAATACACAACACAGTTCACCCAGACATACCCACACACACACACAGTTCACACAGACATACACATGCAGTTCACCCTGACATACACACGCACATGCAGTTCACCCAGACATACACCCACTCGCAGATCACCCAGACATACACACCCTCGTAGTTCACCCAGACATACACAAACAGAAACACAGTTCACCCAAACATGCACACGCACACAGTTCACCCAGACATACAAACACACAGTTCACCCAGACATACACACACACATACACACACACACACACAGACAGTTCACCCAAACATACAGACACACACACGCTGTTCACTGAGATACAAACACAGAAACAGTTCACACAAACATACTGATGCACACAAACAGTTCACCAAGACACACACATACATAAACACAGAGTTCACCTAGACATACACACACACACACACACACACACACAAACACACACACACACACACACACACACACACACACACACACACACACACACACACACACACACACACACACACACACACACACACACACACACACACACACACACACACACACACACACAATTCACCCAAACATACAGACACACACAAGCTGTCCACTGAGATACACACACAGAAACAGTTCACACAAACATACTGATGCACACAAACAATTCACCTGGACACACACATGCATACACACACAGTTCACCCAGACAAACACACAAACAGTTCACCTAGACATACACCCGCTCACAGACTGTTCACCCAGACATACCCACACACAGTTCACCCAGACATACACACACACAAACACACAGTTCACCCAGACATACACACGCAGTCCACCCAGACATACACACGCACCCGCAGTTCACCCAGATGTACACACATGAGCAGTTCACCCTGACATACACACACACGCAGTTCCCCCAGGCATACACACACTCACATTTCACCCAGACAGACATAAACAAACACACAGTTCACAAAGACATACACAAACACACACACACACACAATTCACCCAGACTTACAAACACAAGTTCACCCAGAGATACACACGCACACACAATTCACCCAGTCATACACACACTATCAGTTCACCCAGACATACACAATCACACACACAGTTCACCCAGACATACACACACACACATGCACACAGTTCACCCAGACATACACACACAAAGTACACCCAGACGTACACACACACATACACACACACACACACACACAGATCACCCAAACATACAGACACACACACGCAGTTCACCCGACATATACACACACACAGAGTTCACCCAGACATACAAAAGCACACACACAGTTCACCCAGACATACACACACATACGCAGTTCACCCAGACATGCACACGCAGTTCACACAGTCATAGACATGCACATGCAGATCAAACAGTCATACACACACTCGCATTTCACCCAGACATCACAAACTCACACACAGTTCACCCAAACATATACACACAATTCACGCAGACATAAACACACACATTTCACCCAGACATACACAGCCACACACAGTTCACCCAGACATAAACACGCACACGCAGTTCACCCAGACATACACACACACGCAGTTCACCCAGGCATACACACATACACATTTCACCCAGACAGACATAAAACACACACAGTTCACACAGACATACACACACACACACACACACACACACACACATACACACACACACACACACACACACACACACACACACACACACACACGCACACACACACACACACACACACACACATTTCACCCAAACATACACACACATTCTGCTCAAACAGACATACACACACACACAGTTCAACCAGACATACACACTAACACACAGTTCACCCAGACATACAGACGCAATTCACCCAGACATACACACAATCGCAGTTCACCCAGACATACACAAACACACACACAGTTCACCCAGACATACACACACTAACACACAGTTCACCCAGACATACACACACACACAGTTCACTCAAAGAAAAAGACGCACACACACAGTTCACCCAAAATACACACGCACGCACACACTTTTCTCCCAGACAAACACACTTACACAGTTCACCCAGACATACACACACACGCAGTTAACCCAGACATATACAGACACTCAGTTCACCTAGACATACACACACACGCATTTCCCCCAGAAATACACACGCAGTTCAACCAGACATAGACATGCACACGCAGTTCAAACAGACATGCACACACACACAGTTCACCCCGACATACACACACACAACCACACAGTTCACCCAGACATATACACGCAGTCCACCCAGACATATAAAATGCACCCGCAGTTCACCCAAACATACACAGACGCGCAGTTCACCCCGACATACACACATGCGCAGTTCCTCCAGGAATACACACACTCACATTTCACCCAGACAGACATAAACACACGCACAGTTCACACAAACGTACATACACACACACATAAAGTTCACCCAGACATACACACAGAGACAGTTCACCCAGAAATACACACACACAGTTCACCATGACATACACACAGACACACACACTCAGTTCACCCAGCCACACACACACAGTTCACCCAGACATACACACATGCGCTGTTCACCCAGGCATACACACATACACATTTCACCCAGACAGACATAAACACACACACAGTTCACACAGACATACACACACACACACACACACACACACACACACACACACACACATTTCACCCAAACATACACACACATTCTGTTCAAACAGACATACACACACACATACAGTTCAACCAGACATACACAGGCAATTCACCCAGACATACAGAGGCAATTCACCCAGACATACACACAATCGCAGTTCACCCAGACATACACAAACACACACACAGTTCACCCAGACATACACACACAAACACACAGTTCACCCAGACATACACACATTCAGTAGACCCAGACATACACACACACACAGTTCACCCAAAGAAAAAGACGCACACACACAGTTCACCCAAAATACACACGCACGCACACACTGTTCTCCCAGACAAACACACTTACACACAGTTCACCCAGACATACGCACACACGCAGTTCACCCAGACATATACAGACACTCAGATCACCTAGACATACACACACACGCATATCCCACAGAAATACACACGCAGTTCACTCAGACATAGACATGCACACGCAGTTCAAACAGACATGCACACACACACAGTTCACCGAGACATACACACATACAACCATACAGTTCACCCAGACATATACACGCAGTCGACCCAGACATACACATGCACCCGCAGTTCACCCAAACATACACAGATGCGCAGTTCACCCCGACATACACACATGCACAGTTCCTCCAGGAATACAGACACTCACATTTCACCCAGACAGACATAAACACACGCACAGTTCACACAAATGTACATACACACACACATAAAGTTCACCCAGACATACACACAGAGACAGTTCACCCAGAAATACACACACACAGTTCACCATGACATACACACAGACACACACACTCAGTTCACCCAGCCACACACACGCAGTTCACCCAGACATACACACATGCGCTGTTCACCCTTGCATACACACATTCACATTTCACCCAGACAGACATAAACACACACACGGTTCACACAGACATACACACACACACACACACACAAACACAGTTCATCCAGACATACATACACACAGTTCACCCAGACATTCACATGCATTTGCAATTCATCCAGTCATACACAAACTCGCAGTTCACCCAGACATACACAAGCACTCACACAGTTCACCCAGACATACACTTACACACATTTCACCCATACATACACACACACATTTCACACGAACATACATACACAAAGTTCACCCAGACATACACACACACACACACAATTCAACCAGACATACACACAAATCACACAGACATACCCCCACACATACAATACACAATTCACCCAGACATACACACACAAAGTACACCCAGATATGTACAGACACACACACACACACTGTTCACCCAGACATACACACGCACTCACACAGTTCACCCAAACATACACACACACAGTTCACCCAGACATACACAGACAGAAACACAGTTCACCCCGACATACACACACACACACACAATTCACCAAGCAATACATACACACAGTTCACCCAGACATACACACACACACACACAGTTCACACAGACATACACATGCAGTTCACCCTGACATACACACACACACGCAGTTCACCCAGACTTACACACACACGCAGTTCACCCAGGCATACACATACTCACATTTCACCCGGACAGACATAAACACACACACAGTTCGCACAGACATATACACACACACACACACAGACACTGTTCACCCAGACGTACACACACACAGTTCACCCAGACATACACACACATGCACACTGTTCACCCAAACATACACACACATTCTGTTCACCTAGACATACACACACAAACAGTTCACCCAGACATATACACTAACACACAGTTCACTTACACATACACAGGCAATTCACCCAGACATACACATGCAATTCACCCAGACATACACACTCTCGCAGTTCACCCAGACATACACAAACACACACACAGTTCACCCAGACATACACACACACACACACAGTTCACCCAGACATACACACACTCAGTACACCCAGACATACAGACACACACACTCAGTTCACCCAAACAAACTGACGCACACACGCAGTTCACCCAACATACACACGCACGCACACACAGTTCACCCAGACATGCACACACACACACGCAGTTAACCCAGACATACACAGACACTCAGTTCACCCAGACATACACACACATGCATTTCACCCAGAAATACACACACAGTTCACTCAGACATAGACATGCACATGCAGTTCAAACAGACATACACACACACGCAGTTCACCCAGACATACACACACTCACAGTTCACGCTGACATACACAAAAACACACACAGTTCACACAGACATACACATGCAGTCAACCCAGACATAGACACGCACAGTCAGTTCAAACTGACATACAAGCACACGGAGGTCACCCAGACATGCACTCACTCACAGTTCATCCAGACATACAAACGCACACACACAGTTCACCCAGACATACAAATGCATGCACACACACATTTCACCGAGGCAAACACACGCACACATACACAGTTCACCCAGACATACACACGCACAATTAGTTCACCCAGACATACAAAGGCACAAGGTGTTCACCCAGACATACACTCACACACGGAGTTCACCCAGACATACACACGCAGTTCACACAGTCATAGACACGCACACACAGTTCACCCAGACATACACACACAGAAATACAGTTCACCCCGACATACACACACACATAACATTCACCAAGCAATACACAACACAGTTCACCCAGACATACCCACACACACACACAGTTCACAAAGACATACACATGCAGTTCACCCTGACATACACACGCACACGCAGTTCACCCAGACATACACCCACTCGCAGATCACCCAGACATACACACCCTTGTAGTTCACCCAGACATACACAAACAGAAACACAGTTCACCCAAACATGCACATGCACACAGTTCACACAGTCATACAAACACACAGTTCACCCAGACATACACACACACACACACACACACACACACACACACACACACACACACACACACACACACACACACACACACACACACACACACACACACACACACAGACAGTTCACCCAAACATACAGACACACACACACTGTTCACTGAGATACAAACACAGAAACAGTTCACACAAACATATTGATGCACACAAACAGTTCACCAAGACACACACATACATACACATACAGTTCACCTAGACATACACACACACACACACACACACACATACACACACACACACACACACACACACACACACACACACACACACACACACACACACACACACACACACACACACACACACACACACACACACACACACACACACACACACACACAATTCACCCAAACATACAGACACACACAAGCTGTCCACTGAGATACACACACAGAAACAGTTCACACAAACATACTGATGCACACAAACAATTCATCTGGACACACACATACATACACACACAGTTCACCCAGACAAACACACAAACAGTTCACCTAGACATACACCCACTCACAGACTGTTCACCCAGACATACCCACACACAGTTCACCGAGACATACACACACACAAACACACAGTTCACCCAGACATACACACGCAGTCCACCCAGACATACACACGCACCCGCAGTTCACCCAGATGTACACACATGAGCAGTTCACCCTGACATACACACACACGCAGTTCCCTCAGGCATACACACACTCACATTTCACCCAGACAGACATAAACAAACACACAGTTCACAAAGACATACACAAACACACACACACACATACAATTCACCCAGACTTACAAACACAAGTTCACCCAGAGATACACACGCACACACAATTCACCCAGTCATACACACACTATCAGTTCACCCAGACATACACAATCACACACACAGTTCACCCAGACATACACACTCACACATGAACACAGTTCACCCAGACATACACACACAAAGTACACCCAGACGTACACACACACACACACACACCCACACACACACACACAGATCACCCAAACATACAGACACACACACGCAGTTCACCCGACATATACACACACACAGAGTTCACCCAGACATACAAATGCACACACACAGTTCACCCAGCTATGCACAAACACACACACAGTTAACCCAAACATACCCATGCACACACATACAATTCACCCAGACATACACACACACAGTTTATCCAGACACACACACACACACACACACACACACACACACACACACACACACACACACACACACACACACACACACACACACACACACACACACACACACACACACACACACACACACAGTTCACCCAAAAATACAGACACACACATGCTGTTCACTGAGACACACACACAGAAACAGTCCATACAAATGTACTTATACACACAAACAGTTCACCCAGACACACACATACATACACACACAGTTCACCCAGACAAGCACACAAATAGTTCATCTAGACATACACCCGCTCACTGACTGTTTACCTAGACATACACGCGCAGTCACACTGTTCACCCAGACATAAAGTCACACACAGTTCACACAGACATACACACGATCACGCAGTTCACCCAGACGTACAGACACACACACACACAAACAGTTCACCCAAACATACACACATAGACAGTTCACCCAGAAATACGCACACACAGTTCATCCAGACTTACACACAGACACACACACTCAGTTCACCCAGACATACATACGCAGTTCACCCAGACATACACACGCACCCGCAGTTCACCAGGACATACACACATGCGCAGTTCACCCTTGCATACACACACTCACATTTCACCCAGACAGACATAAACACGCACACAGTTCACACAGACATACACACACACACACACAAACACTGTTCATCCAGACATACACACACAGTTCACCCAGACATTCAGATGCATACGCAATTCACCCAGTCATACACACAGTTCACCCAGACATACACACACACACACACACACAAACACAGTTCATCCAGAAATACATACACACAGTGGACCCAGACATATACACACACACACACAATTCTCCCAGACATACACACAGTTCAGACTGACATATACACACACATACACACACACAGTTCAACCAGACAAACACAAAAACAGTTCACCTATACATATATAGACACACATCACCCAGACTTACCCACACACACACACATACACACTCACACAATTCAACCAGACATACACACAGTCACAGGCTGTTCACCCAGACATCCACACGCACTCACACAGTTCACAAAGTCATACACTCACACACAGTTCACCCAGATATATACACACACACACACAAACACACACACACACAAAATTCCACCAGACATACACACAATTCACCCAGACGTATACACACAAATGCACACTCAGATCACCCAGACAAACACACAAACAATTCACCTAGACATATACAAACACAGGTCACCCAGACATATCCACACACACAGACAGTTCACCAAGATATACACACACGCACACACACAGTTCACCAAGGCATACTCACGCACACAGACATAGTTCACCCAGACATACACACGCACACCCAGTTCACCCAGACATACAAGCGCACACGTAGTTCACCCAGACAACACACACACACTCAATTCACACAGACGAATTTCACCCAGAATTAGACACGCAGTTCACCCAGACATAGACACGCACACGCACTTCAAAGAGACATACACACACAAGAGGTTCACCGAGACACACACACTGACAGTTCATCCAGACATACACAAACACACACATTTCACCCAGACATACACACACACATTTCACCCAGACATACACACACACAGTTTACCCAGACACACACACACACACACACACACACACACACACACGCACGCACGCACGCACACACACACACACACACACACACACACACAGTTCGCCCAGATATAAACATGCACACATGCACGTCACGCAGGCACACACACAGATACATACAGTTAACCCAGACATACAAATGCACGCACACAGTACACCCAGACATATACACGCACACACACACAGTTCACCCAGGCATACACATGCACACAGAGACAGTTCACCCAGACATACACACACTCACATTTCACCAAGGCAGACACAAATGCACGCACATGTCAGCCATTCATACACACACACACACACACACACATACACACACACAGTTCACCCAAACATACAGACACACACACACAGTTCACCCAGACACACACACATGCACACACACACAATTCACCCAGACATACAAATGCACACACACAGATAACCCAGACATACACACAGACACACACAGACACTCAGTTCACCCAGACATCCACAATCACACAAACACAATTCACCCAAAGACAGGGACACACAGTTCACCCAGTCATACACACACATGCAGTTCACACAGAAACACACAGGCACTCAGTTCACCCAGACATGCACACACACGCATGTCACCCAGACATACACACACAGTTCTCCCAGACATAGACATGCACACTCAGTTCAAACAGACATACACATACACACATGCAGTTTACCCACACGCACACACTGACACACACACACACACACAATTACACACACCCACACACACAGTTTACACAGACATACACACGCACACTTCACCCAGACATACATACACACAGTGCACACTGACATATACACACACACACAATTCATCCAGACATACACACAGTTCAGACAGACATATACACACACATACACTCACAGTTCACCCAGACAAACACACAAACAGTTCACCTTGACATATGCAGATACCCTTCACCCAGACCTACCACACACACACACACACACACACACACACACACACACACACACACACACACACACACACACACACACACACACACACACACACACACACACACACACACACACACACACACACACACACACACATACACACAAACACACACAGTTCACCCAGACAAACACACGCTCACAGGCTGTTCACCCAGACATCCAAATGCACTCTCACTGTCATACACTCACACACAGCTCACCCAAACATACATACACTCAGTTCACCCAGACATACACATGCAGTTCACACAGTCATAGACATACACATGCAGTTCAAACAGACATACACACAAAGGCCGTTCACCCAGACATACACACACTCGCAGTTCACCCAGACATACACAAACACACACACAGTTCACCAAGATATACACACGCGCACGCACACAGTTCACCGAGGCATACTCACGCACACAGACACAGTTCACCCAGACATACACACGCACACTCAGTTCACCCAGACATACAAACGCACACGTAGTTCACCCAGACATACACACGCACACACAATTCACCCAGAAATACATACACAGTTCAGCGGGACATACACAGACACTCATATACACACAGACGAATTTCACCCAGACTTAGACTCGCACTTCACATAGACATAGACACGCACACGCAGTTCAAAGAGACATACACACACAAGCAATTCACCGAGACATACACACACTGACAGTTCATCCAGACATACACACACGCACACACACAGTTCACCCAGACATACACACACACAGTTCACCCAGACACACACACACACAAACACACATTTCACCCAGATATACACACACACACACACGCACATCACCCATGCACACAGACAGATACACCCAGTTCACCCAGACATACAAACGCACACACACTGTTCACCCAGACATACACACACACAGACACACACACACTGTTCACCCAGGCATACACACGCACACACAGTTCACCCAGACATTCAAACGCACACGTAGTTCACCAAGAAATACACACACACTTAGCACAGCCGTAGACACGCACACGCAGTTCAAACAGACATACACACACATACAGTTCACCCAGATATACACACACATTTCACCCAGACATACAAATGCACACACACATTTCACCCAGACATACACTCATAAACATTTCACCCGGACATACATACAAACACACAGTTCACACGTTCAAACACACAAACAGTGCACACAGATATGCAGTTCACCCAGACATACACAAACACACACGGTTCTGCCAGACATAGACACACATGCAGTTAACCCAGACATTCACACGCACACACAGTTCACCCCGACATACAAACGCAGTTCACCCATGCACACGCACAGATACACACAGTTCACCTAGACATACAAATGCACACACACTGTTCACCCAGACATACACACACACATATACACAGTTCACCCAGGCCTACACACGCACATGCATTTCACCCAGGATTTTATGCACACAAAGTAAATCCAGACATACACACACTCATAGTTCACCCAGACATACACAAATACACAAACGTTTCACCCAGACATACACACACACAGTTCACCTTGAGATACATACACACAGTTCACCCAGACATGCATACACAATTCACACAGACATACACACAGTTCAGCCAGACGTATACACATAAATGCACACTCAGTTCACCCAGACAAACACACAAACAATTCACCTAGACATATACAAACACAGGTCACCCAGACATACCCACACACGCACACAGTTCACCAAGATATACACATGCGCACACATACAGTTCACCGAGGCATAATCACGCACACAGACACAATTCACCCAGACATACACACACACACTCAGTTCACCCAGACATACAAGTGCACACATAGTTCACCCAGACATACACACACACACACAATTCTCCCAGAAATACATGCACAGTTCACCGAGACATACACAGACACTCATATACACACAGACGAATTTCACCCAGACTTAGACACGCAGTTCACTCAGGCATTGACATACACACGCGGTTCAAAGAGACATACACACACAAGCAGTTCACCGAGACATACACACACTGACAGTTCATCCAGACATACATAAACACACACACAGTTCACCCAAACATACAGACACAAACACGCATTTCACCGAGACACACACACACAAACAGTTCACACTAACATACTGACGCACACACACAGTTCACCCAGACACACAGATAAATATACACACAGTTCACCCAGACAAACGCACAAAACAGTTCACCTAGACATACACCAGTTCACAGACTGTTCACCAAGATATACACACGCACTCACACAGTTCAACCAAACATGCACTCACACACAGTTCACCCAGATATACACACACACACAAAGTTCACCCAGACATACACACGATCACACAGTTGACCCAGACATACAGACATGCACACACACACACGCAGTTCACCCAAACATGCAAACACACACAGTTCACGCAGAAATACACATACACAGTTCACCAAGACATACACACACACACACACACACACACACACACACATACAGTTCACCCAGACATACAGACGTAGTTCAACCAGACATACACACGGACACGCAGTTCACCCAGACATACACACACTCACATTTCACCAAGGCAGACACAAATACACGCACAGCTCACCCATTCATACACACACACACACACACAGTTCACCCAGACATACACGCATACACACAGAGTTCACTCAAACATACAGACACACACACACAGTTCACCCAGACACACACACACACACACACACAATTCACCCAGACATACAAACGCACACACACAGATAACCCAGACATACACACGCACACACAGACTCAGTTCACCCAGACATCCACACTCACGCATACACAATTCACCCAGACAAAGAAAGGGAAGCACAGTTCACCCAGACATACACACACACACGCAGTTCACACAGACACACAAAGGCACTCAGTTCACCCAAACATACACACACACGCATGTCACAATGACATACACATGCAGTTCACCCAGACAAAGACACACATACTCAGTTCAAAGAGACATACACACACATGCAGTTCACCCAGATATACACACACACAAACACACAGTTCATCCAGACATACACACACAGTTCGCTCAGGCAAAAACACCCACACTCACACACACACACAAACAGAGTTCGCCCAGACATACACACAGTTCAGATAGACATATACACACACGTACATACACAGTTCACCCAGAAAAACACACAAACAGTTCACCGAGACATATACAGACACCCTTCACCTAGACTTACCCACACACACACACACACACCCACACATACAGATCACCCAAATATACACACACACATTTCACCCAGACATACACACACACAGTTCACCCAGACACACACACACACACACACACACACACACACACACACACACACACACACACACACACACACACACACACACACACACACACACACACACACACACACACAGTTCACCCAAACATACAGACACAGACAAGCAATTCACCCCGGCACACACACACACACACAGTTCACCCAGACATACAGAGGCACACAAGCAGTTCACCCAGACATACTCACGCACACACACATAGTTCACCCAGACAAACGCATGTAAACACAGTTCACCCAGACATACACACACACGTATTTCACCCAGACATACACAGACACTCAGTTCACCCAGACATACACACACACGAATTTCATCCAGACATACACACGCAGTTTATCCAGACATAGAGACATAGACATGCACACGCAGTTCAAACAGACATACACACACAAGCAGTTCACCCAGACATACACACACTCACAGTTCACCCAGACAATCACAAACACACACACAGTTCACCCAGACTACTCACGCACACAGACACAGTTCACCCTTACATACACATGCACACTCAGTTCACCCAGCCATACACACACAATCACAGTTCACCCAGAAATGCACACACACAGTTCACTGAGACATATACACACACACACACAGTTCATCCAGACATACACAGGCAGTTCAACCAGACATAGACATGCACACGAAATTCAAACAGACATACATACACACGTAGTTCACTCAGACATACACACACTCACAGTTCACACAGACATACACAAACAAACACACAGTTCACGCTGACATACACACACACACAGAGAGTTCATGCTGACATACACACGCATTTCACCCAGACATAGACATGCACACACTGTTCAAACACACATACACACACATGCAGTTCACCCAGACATACACACACTCACAGTTCACCCAGACATACACAAACAAACACACAGTTCACCCAGACATACACACACACACACACACACACACACACACACACACACACACACACACACACACACACACACACACACGCACACACACACAGTTCACACACACACACACACACACACACACACACACACACACACACACACACACACACACACACACACACACACACACACACACACACACACACACACACACACACACACACACACACACACACACACACAGTTCACCCAGACATGAAAACACACACACACTGTTCACCCAAACATACACATGCACACAGACACATTTCACCCAGGCATACACATGCACAAAGGCACCGTTCACAGAGACATGTAGAAGGACACACACACATTTTACCCAGGCATAAACACGCACACAGACACAGTTCACCCAGGCATACACACGCACACAGACACAGTTCACCTAGACATACACACGCACACACAGTTCGCCCAGACATACAAACACACACGAGGTTCACCCAGACATACACACGCACAAGTAATTCACCCAGACATACACACGCAGTTCACACAGTCATAGGCATGCACACACAGTTCACCCAGACACACATACACATATAGTTCACCAAGACTTACACACACACGCAGTACACCCAAACATGCAGATGGACACACACAGTTCACCCAGACACACCCACACACACACACACACACACACAAAGTTCACACAAACATACAGATGCACACATGCAGTTCACACAGCCACTCAGACACACACAATCAAACACACACACACCCACACACAGATAAACACACCCACACACACAATTCACCCAGACATACGTACAAACAGTTCACCCAGGCATAGACACACACACACACACACACACACACACACAATTCTCCCAGACATACACACAGTTCAGCCAGACCTATACACACACATACACACACAGTTCACCCAGACAAACACATAAACAGTTCCCCTAGACATATACAGACGCACTTCACACAGACATACCCACACACACACAGACACACACAGCTCATCCAGTAACACACACACACAGTTCACACAGACATACACAGGCTCATAGAATGCTCACCCAGACATGCACACACACACGCAATTCACCCAGACATACACACAATCACACAGTTCACCCAGACACACACACACACACACACACACACACACACACACACACACACACACACACACACACACACACACACACACACACACACACACACACACACACACACACACACACACACACACACACACACAGTATTCACCCAAACATGCTCACAGACACAGTTCACCCAGATACACACACACACAGTTCACACAGACATAGACACGCACAGACAGTTCAAGCAGACATACACACAAATGCAGCTCACCCAGACATATACACATTCACAGTTCACGCAGACATACACAAACGCACACACAGTTCACCCAGACATATACACACACACAAACACACACACACAGTTCACCCATACATATACCCTCCCAGTTCACCCAGGCATACAAACGCATACAAAAGCAAAGGCACAGCTCACCTAGACATACAAACGCACACACACACATTTCAACCTGGCATACAAACGCACACAGACACAGTTCACCCACACATACACACGCACACACAGTTCACCAAGACATACAAATGCACAAGAGGGTCATCCAGACATACACATGCAAACGCAGTTCACACAGACATACCAACGCAGTTCACACAGTCATAGACACACACACACAGTTCAAACAGACATACACACACACACACACACAGTTCACCCAGACATACACACACTCACGTTTCACCCAGACATACACACCCACACACAGTTTACCCAGACATACACACACACACAGAAACACACACAGTGCACCCAGACACACACATACATACACACAGGTCACCCAGACAAACACACAAACAGTTCACCGGAACATACACACGCTCACAGACTGTTCACCCAGACATACACACGCACTCACATAGGTCACCCAGGCATACACTCACACACAGTTCATCCAGACATACATACACACACATTTCACCCAGACATACACATGATCACACAGTTCATCTAGAAATAAAGACACACACAGACACACACAGTTCATCCAAACATACACATAAACAGAATTAACCTAGAAATACACACACACAGTTCACCCAGACATACACACACACACACACAAACAATTCAGCCAGACATACAAACGCACACACACAGTTATCCCAGACATACACACGCAC
Source organism: Isurus oxyrinchus (assembly GCA_026770705.1). Classification (NCBI taxonomy): domain Eukaryota; kingdom Metazoa; phylum Chordata; class Chondrichthyes; order Lamniformes; family Lamnidae; genus Isurus; species Isurus oxyrinchus. The sequence continues at coordinate 25,273,080 of JANJGN010000017.1, forward strand.
ACAGACACTCAGTTCATCCAGACATCCACACTCACAAACATACAGTTCACCCAGACAAAAAAACGTACACACAGTTCACCCAGACATACACACACACGCAGTTCACCCAGACATACACACACTCGCATTTCACCCAGACAGACACAAATACACACGCACAGTTCACCCATTCATACACACACACACACACACACACACACACACACACACACACACACACACACACACACACACACACACACACACACACTCACACACACACACACACACACACACACACACACACACACACACACACACACACACACACACACAGTTCATCCAGATATACACATACACACACACTGTTCACCAAGACATACACACATTTCAGCCAGACATATACACACACATACACAAACAGTTCACCCAGACAAACACAAAAACAGTTCTCCTAGACATATACATACACACTTCACCCAGACATACCCACACACACACACAAACAGTTCACCCAAACATACACACAGACAGTTCACCCAGACATACACACACACACTCTGTTCACCCAGACATACACACGCACTCACACAGTTCACCCAAACATACACTCATGCACAGCGCACCCAGATATACACACACACAAAATCAGTTCACCCAGACATACACACACACTTACAGTCCACTCAGACATACACACACATAGTTCACCCAGACATACACACACACACAGTTCACCCATACATACACACGCAGTTCACCCAGACATACACATGCACACGCAGTTAACCCAGATATACACACATGCTCAGTTTACCCAGACATACACGCACTCACATTTCACCAAGGCAGACACAAATACACGCACAGTTCACCCATTCATACACACACACAATCACAGTTTACCCAGACATAGACGCACACACACAGTTCAACCAAACATACAGACACACACACACAGTTCGCCCCGACACACACACACACACACACACACACACACACACACACACACACACACACACACACACACACACACACACACACACACACAATTCACCCAGACATACAAACACACGCACACAGATAACCCGGACATAAACATGCGCACACACACTCAGTTCACCCAGACATCCGCACACACACATGCACAATTCACCCAAAGACAGGGGCGCACAGTTCACCCAGACATACACACACACGCAGTTCACACAGACACACACAAGCACTCATTTCACCCAGACATACACACACACGCATGTCACCCAGACATACACACGCAGTTCACCCAGACATAGACACGCACATTCAGTTCAAACAGACATACACACAAACGCAGTTCACCCAGATATACACACACACAAACACACACGCAGTTCACCCAGACATAGACACGCACATTCAGTTCAAACAGACATACACAAACACACAGTTCACTCAGGCACAAACACCCACACTCACACACACACAAACACAGTTCACCTCGACATATGCAGACACCCTTCACCCAGACTTACCCACACACATACACAGACACTCACACACAGTTCACCCAGACATACACATGCTCGCAGTTCACCCAGATATCCACAAGCACTCACACAGTTCACACAGTCATACAATCACACACAATTCACCCAGACATACATACACACAGTTCACCCAGACATACACACACACACACACACACACACACACACACACACACACACACACACACACACACATACACACACACACACACACACACACACACACACACACACACACACACACACACACACACACACACACACACACACACACACACACACACACACACACACACACACACACACAATTCAACCAGACTTACAAATGCACACACTCAGTTCACCCAGACATCCACACTCACACATACACAGTTCACCTAGACAAGGACTAGGTCACAAAGTTCACCCAGACATACACACACATGCAGTACACACAAACACACACAGGCACTCAGTTCACCCAGACATACACACACACGCATGTCACCCAGACATACACATGCACATTCAGTTCAAACAGACATACACAAACACGCAGTTCACCCAGATATACACACACACAAACACACAGTTCTCCCAGACATACACATACAGTTCACTCAGGCACAAACAACCACACTCACACACAGACACAAACAGAGTTTGCCCAGACATACACAAACTCACACGCAGTTATCCACCCCCACACACAGACACACATTCACACACAGATACACACACCCACACACACAGTTTACACAGACATACACACACACACTTCACCGAGACATACATACACACAATGCACCCAGACATACACACACACACACACACACACACTCACAATCCACCCAGACATACACACAGTTCAGACAGACATATACATACATATACACTCACAGTTCACCCAGACAAACACACAAACAGTTCACCTAGACATATACAAACACAGGTCACCCAGATGTACCCACACACACACACACAGTTCACCAAGATATACACACGTGCACACACACAGTTCACTGAGTCATACTCACGCACACTACACAGTTCACCCAGACATACAAATGCACATGTAGTTCACCCAGACATACACACGCACACACAATTCACCCAGAAATACATACACAGTTCAGCGAGACATACACAGACACTCATATACACACAGATGAATTTCACCCAGACTTAGACACACAGTTCACCCAGACATAGACATGCACACGCAGTTCAAAGAGACATACACACACTGACAGTTCATCCAGACATACAAAAACACTCACACAGGTCACCCAGACATACACACACACAGTTTACCCAGACACACACACACACACAGACACACACAGACAGTTCGCCCAGATATAAACATGCACACACGCACATCACCCAGGCACACACACAGATACATACAGTTCACCCAGACATATAAACGCACACACAAAGTTCACCCAGACATGCACACGCACACACACACAGTTCACCCAGACATATAAACGCACACACAAAGTTCACCCAGACATGCACACGCACACACACACAGTTCACCCAGGCATACACATGTACACAGAGCCAGTTCACCCAGACATACACACGCACACACAGTTCATCCAGACATGCAAAGCACATGTAGTTTACCCAGAAATAAACACGCAGTTCACACAGCCATTGAAATGCACACGCAGTTCAAAGAGACATACACGCACACAATTCACCCAGACGTGCACACACACAGTTCACCCAGACACACACACACACACACACACACACACAGTTCACCCAAACACACAGACATTTCACATACACACATTTCACCGAGACACACACACACAAACAGTTCACACAAACATACTGATGCACACACACAGTTCACCCAGACACACAGATAAATATACACACTGTTTCCAGGACTATCACTGACTCATCTCCTCTGGAGATCTCCCTCCCACAGCTCCCAACCTGATAGTCGCCCAATCTCCGACGGCCCGCTTCTATCTCCTACCCAAAATCCACAAACAGAACTGCCCCGGTAGACCGATTGTCTCAGCCTGCTCCTGCCCCACAGAACTCATTTCTCGTTATCTTGACTCCCTTCTCTCTCCCCTTGTACAGTCCCTTCCCACCTACATCCGTGATTCCTCTGACACCTTACGTCACATCAACAATTTCCAATTCCCTGGCCCCAACCGCTTCCTCTTCACCATGGACGTCCAATCCCTCTACACCTCTATCCCCCACCAGGATGGTCTGAGGGCCCTTAGCTTCTTCCTCGAAGAGAGGCCCGAACAATCCCCATCCATCACTACTCTCCTCCGTCTGGCTGAACTTGTTCTCACGCTGAACAATTTCTCCTTCAACTCCTCTCACTTCCTCCAAATAAAAGGTGTGGCTATGGGTACCCGCATGGGGCCCAGCTATGCCTGCCTCTTTATGGGGTATGTGGAACATTCCTTGCTGCAGTCCTACTCCGACCCCTTTCCACAACTTTTTCTCTGGTACATCGATGATTACTTCAGTACTGCTTCATGCTCTCGTCGGGACTTGGTAAAATTTTTAAATTTTGCTTCCAATTTCCTTCATCAGTTTCACGTTGTCCATCTCTGACAGTTCCCTTCCCTTCCTTGACCTCTCTGTCTCAATCTCTGGTGATAGACTGTCCACCAATATCCATTACAAACCCACCGACTCCCACAGCTACCTCGACTACAGCTCCTCACACCCCGCTTCCTGTAAGGACTCCATCCCATTCTCTCAGTTCCTTCGCCTCTGTCGCAACTGTTCTGATGATGCTACCTTCAAAAACAGTTCCCCTGACATGTCCTCCTTCTTCCTTAACCGAGGTTTTCCACCCACGGTCGTTGACAGGGCCCTCAACTGTGTCTGGCCCATCTCCGGCGCATCCGCCCTCATGCCTTCTCCTCCCTCCCAGAAACATGATAGGGTCCCCCTTGTCCTCACTTCTCACCCCACCAGCCTCCGCATTCAAAGGATCATCCTCCGCCATTTCTGCCAACTCCAGCATGATGCCACCACCAAACACATCTTCCCTTCACCTCCCCTTATCGGCATTCCGTAGGGATCACTCCCTCTGGGACACCCTGGTCCACTCCTCCATCACCCCCTACTCCTCAACCCCCTCCTATGGCACCACCCCATGCCCACGCAAAAGCTGCAACACCTGCCCCTTCAATTCCTCTCTCCTCACCGTCCAAGGACCCAAACACTCCTTTCAAGTGAAGCAGCATTTCACTTGCATTTCCCCCAACTTAGTCTACTGCATTTGTTGCTCCCAATGTGGTCTCCTCTACATTGGAGAGACCAAACGTAAACTGGGCGACCGCTTTGCAGAACACCTGCGGTCTGTCTGCAAGAATGACCCAAACCTCCCTGTCGCTTGCCACTTTAACACTCCACCCTGCTCTCTTGCCCACATGTCTGTCCTTGGCTTGCTGCATTGTTCCAGTGAAGCCCAACGCAAACTGGAGGAACAACACCTCATCTTCCGACTAGGCACTTTACAGCCTTCCGGACTGAATATTGAACTCAACAACTTTAGGTCGTGAGCTCCCTCCCCCATCCCCACCCCCTTTCTGTTTCCCCCCCTTTTTTTTCTTTCCAATAAATTATAAAGATTTTCCTTCTCCCACCTATTTCCATTATATAAAAAATAACACCCCCACTAGAGCTATACATTGAGTGCCCTACCATCCATTCTTCATTAGCACATTCGTTTAGATAATATCACCAACTTTAATTTTAACACCTATGTGTTCTATTGTACCATTGTCGTTGATATCTTTTGATGATCTGCTTCTATCACTGCTTGTTTGTCCCTACAACCACACCCCGCACCTCTCTCTCTCTCTATCTCTCCGCCCCCCACACACACACCTTGAACCAGCTTATATTTCAACTCTTTCTTGGACTCGAACTCAAGTTCTGTCGAAGGGTCATGAGGACTCGAAACGTCAACTCTTTTCTTCTCCGCCGATGCTGCCAGACCTGCTGAGTTTTTCCAGGTAATTCTGTTTTTGTTTTAAATATACACACAGTTCACCCAGACAAACGCACAAACAGTTCAGCTAGACATACACCCGCTCACAGACTGTTCACCCAGATTTACACACGCACTCACACAGTTCAACCAGACATACACTCGCACACAGTTCACCCAGACATACACACACACAGAAAGTTCACCCAGACATACACATGATCACACAGTTCACCCAGACATACAGACACACAAACACACACACACAGTTCACCCAAACATACAAACACACACAGTTCACACAGAAATAGACACACACAGTTCACCAAGACATACACACACACACACACAATTCACCCACACAGACACACGCAGTTCACCCAGACATACACACGCACACGCATTTCACCCAGATATACACACACGCGCAGTTCACCCAGACATACACACACTCACATTTCACCAAGGCAGACACAAATACATGCACAGTTCACCCATTCATACACACACGCAAACACAGTTTACCCAGACATACACGCACACACACAGTTCAACCAAACATACAGACACACACACACAGTTCACCCCGACACACACACACACACACACAATTCAGCCAGCATACAAATGCAGACACACAGATAACCCAGACATACACACGCACCCACACAGTACACACAGTCATACACACACACAGTTCAACCAGACATACATACACACAGTTCACCCAGGCATACACACACACACACACACACACACACACACACACACACACACACACACACACACACACACACACACACACACACACACACACACACACACAAACACACAAACACACAATTCAACCAAACATACACACAGTTCAGCCAGACATATACACACAAATATACACTCAGTTCACCCAGACAAACACACAAACAATTCACCTAGATATATACAAACACAGGTCACCCAGACATACCCACACACACACACACAGTTCACCAAGATATACACATGCGCATGCACACAGTTCACTGAGGCATACTCATGCACACAGACACATTTCACCCAGACATACACACGCACACTCCGTTCACCCAGACATATAAATGCACACGTAGTTCACCCAGACATACACACGCACACACAATTCACCCAGAAATACATACACAGTTCAGCGAGACATACACAGACACTCATATACACACAGACGAATTTCACCCAGACTTAGACACGCAGTTCTCTCAGACATAGACACGCACACGCAATTCAAAGAGACACACACACACAAGCATTTCACCGAGACATACACACACTGACAGTTCATCCAGACATACACAAACACACACACACAGTTCACCCAGATATATACACACACATTTCACCCTGACATACACACACACAGTTCACCCAGACACACACACACACACACACACACACACACACACACACACACACACACACACACACACACACACACACACACACACACACACACACACACACACACAGTTCGCTCAGACATACACACATAGTTCGCTCAGACATACACACGCACAGTTCACCCAGACATACACACACACACACACACACACACACACACAGTTCACCCAGACATACACACACACAGTTCACCCAAACATACACAAACACACAGTTCACCCAGTCATACACACACACACTTCACCCAAAAAAATCACACACACAGTTTCACCCAGACATACACACTCACACACAGTACACCCAGATATACACACGCAATTCACCCAGACATACACAATCACACGCAGATCATCAGACATGCACATACACGCAGTTCAACCAGACATACACACACTCACATTTCACCCAGACAGACACAAACACACACACACACTTCACCCAGAAATACACACACACACAGTTCACCCAGACATACACACACACATTTCACCCTGACATAAACACACACATTTCACCCAGACATAAACACACACACACACACACACACACACACACACACACACACACACACACACACACACACACACACACACACACACACACACACACACACACACACACACACACACACACACACAGTTCACCCAGACATACACACACACAGTTCACCCAAACATACACAAACACACAGTTCACCCAGTCATACACACACACACTTCACCCAAAAAAATCACACACACAGTTTCACCCAAACATACACACTCACACACAGTACACCCAGATATACACACGCAATTCACCCAGACATACACAATCACACGCAGGTCATCAGACATGCACATACACGCAGTTAACCAGACATACACACACTCACATTTCACCCAGACAGACACAAACACACACACACACTTCACCCAGAAATACACACACACACAGTTCACCCAGACATACACACACACAGTTCACCCAGACATACACAAACAGACAGACATTTCTCCTAAACATACAGATGCACACAAGCAGTTCACCCCAACACACACACACAGACAGTTCACACAGACATACAAAAGCACACAGACTGTTTACCCAGACATACACACGCACAGACACACAATTCACTCAGACATACACACAGTTCAGCCAGACATATACACACACAAGCACACAAAATTCACGCAGACAAACACACAAACAGTTCACCTAAACATATACACGTGCGCACACACTGTTCACCCAGGCATATTCACGCACACAGACACTGGTCACCCAGACATACAAACACACACGTAGTTCACCCAGACATACACACGCACACGCAATTCACCCAGAAATACGTATGCAGTTCACCGAGACATACACAGACACTCAGTTCACCCAGACATACACACACACGAATTTCAGTCAGACATACACACGCAGATCACCCAGATATAGAAACAAACAAGCAGTTCAAAGATACATACAGACACAAGTTGTCCACCCAGACATACACACACTGACAATTCACCCAGACATTCACAAACACGCACACACTTCACCCAGACGTACACACGCACCCGCATTTCACCCAGACATACAGACACATGCAGTCCAACGAGACATACACAATCTCACATTTCACCCAGAGAGACATAAACACACACAGTTCACACAGACATACACACGCACACTCAGTTCATCCAGACATACACAAGCACACGCAATTCACCCAGAAATACATACACAGTTCACCGAGACACACACAGACACTCATATACATGCAGACGAATTTCACCCAGACATAGACACGCAGTTCACCCAGACATAGACACGCACACGCAGTTCAAAGTGACATACACACACAAGCAGTTCACCGAGACATACACACACCAACAGTTCATCCAGACATACACAAACACACTCAGAGTTCTCCCAGACATACACACACACATTTCACCCAGACATACACACACACAGTTCAACCACACACACACACATACACACACACATTTCACCCAGATATACACACGCACACACGCACATCACCCATGCACACACACAGATACACCCAATTCACCCAGACATAGACATGCACATTCAGTTCAAACAGACATACACACACACGCAGTTCACCCAGATATACACACACACAAACACACACGCAGTTCACCCAGACATAGACATGCACAATCAGTTCAAACAGACATACACAAACACACAGTTCACTCAGGCACAAACACCCACACTCACACACACACAAACAGTTCGCCCAGACATACATACAGTTCAGACAGACATATACACACACATACATACACAGTTCACCCAGAAAAACACACGAACAGTTCACCTAGACATATACAGACACCCTTCACCCAGACTTACACACACACACACACACACACACACACACACACACACATACACACACACACACACACACACACACACACACACACACACACACACACACACACACACACACACACACACACACACACACACACACACACACACACACACACACACACACACACACACACACACACACACACACACACACACACACACACACACACACAGTTCTCCCAGACATACACACGCTCGCAGTTCATCCAGACATCCACACGCACTCACACAGGTCACACAGTCATACACTCACACACAGTTCACCCAGACATACACACACATACACACAGTTCACCCAGACATACACACACACGTACACACACACACACACACACACACACACAAACACACAATTCATCCAGAAATACACACAGTTCAGCCAGACATATACACACAAATATACACTCAGTTCAC
>JANJGN010000017.1:25285287-25360287 GCA_026770705.1 Isurus oxyrinchus
CATTTCAACGAGTCATACACACACTGACAGTTCATCCAGACATACACAAACACACACACAGTTCACCAGACATACACACACATTTCACCCAGACATACACACACACAGTTCACCCAGACAAGCACACACACACAGTTCGCTCAGACATACACACACACAATTCACCCAGACATACACACACACAGTTCAACCAGACATACACACAAACACAATAACAGTTCACCCAGAAATAAACAAAAACACAGTTCAGCAAATCATACCCACACACTTCACCCAAAATAAATCACACACACAGTTCACCCAGACATACAAACTCACACACAGTACAACCAGATATACACACGCAATTCACCCAGACATACACAATCACACGCAGGTCATCAGACATGCACACACACGCAGTTCAACCAGACATACACACACTCACATTTCACCCAGACAGACACAAACACACACACAGGTCACCCAGAAATACACACACACACATTTCACTCAGACATACACACACACAGTTCACCCAGACATACACAAATAGACACACAGTTCACCCAGACACACACACACACAGTTCACCCAGGCCTACACATGCACATGCATTTCACCCAGGATCATGCGCACACAAAGTAAATCCAGACATGCACACACTCACAGTTCCCCCAGACATACACAAATACACACACAGTTCAACCAGACATACACACACACACACACACACACACACACACATACACACACACACACACACACACACACACACACACACACACACACACATACACACACAGATATACACACACAAACACTCACACACATTTCACCCAGACATACACACACACAGTTCACCTTGACATACATACACACAGTTCACCCAGACATACACACACAATTCACCCAGACATACACATAAATCAGCCGGACATATACACACACATACACACAGTTCACCCGGACATATACACATACATTTCACACAGACATACCCACACACACACAGAGGTCACCCAGACATACACACATACACTTCACCCAGACATACACACGCACTCACACAGTTCACCCAAACATATACTCACACACAGTTCACCCAGACATACGCCCACCCACACACAGTTCACGGAGTAATACATACACACAGTTCACCCAGCCATACACGCACACAGTTCACCCAGAAATACACACTCACACAGTTCGCCCAGATATACACATGCAGTTCACCCAGACATAAACACGCACACACAATTCACCCAGACATACACATGCAGTTCACCCAGACATAAACACGCACACACAATTCACCCAGACATACAAACACATGCAGTTCACCCAGACATACACATACTCGCATTTCAACAAGACAAACATAACCACACACTCAGTTCACCCAGACATACACACACACACACACACAGTTCACCAGACATACACAAACATAGTTCACCCAGACATACACACACATACAGTTCACCCAATCATACACACACACAATCTTCACCCAGATATACACACACACAGTTCACCCAGACATACACACTCACACACAGTACACCCAGACATACACATGCAATTCACGCAGACATACACAATCACACGCAGATCATCAGACATACACACACACACACAGTTCAACCAGACATGCACACACTCACATTTCACCCAGACAGACACAAACACACACACACAGTTCACCCAGACATACACACACAGTTCACCCAGACAGACTCAAACACACACACACAGTTCAGCCAGACATAGACAAATACACACACAGTTCACCCAGACATACACACACACACACACACACACACACACACACACACACACACACACACACACACACACACACACACACACACACACACACACACACACACACACACACACACGTACACATACACACACAGATACACACACACAAACACTCACACACATTTCACCCAGAGATACACACACACAGTTCGCCCAGACATACATACACACAGTTCACCCAGACATAAACACACAATTCACCCAGACATACACACAGTTCTGCCAGACATATACACACACATTCACACAGTTCACCCAAACATATACACACACATTTCACACAGACATACCCACACACACACACAGTTCACCCAGACATACACACAGCAGTTCACCCAGACATACACTCGCACTCACACAGTTCACCCAAACATATGCGCACACAGACACAGTTCACCCAGTAATACATACACACAGTTCACACAGCCATACAGGCACACAGTTCACCCAGGCATACACACACACACACACACACACACACACACACAGTTCACCTAGACATACACACGCAGTTCACCCAGATATAAACATGCACACGCAGTTAACCGAGACATACACACACACAGTTCACCCAGATATACATACACACAGTTCACCCAGACATACACACACAATTCAACCAGACATACACACAGTTCATCCAGACATATAAACACACATACACAAAGTTCACCCAGCCATACACGCACACAGTTCACCCAGACATACACACACACACAGTTCACCCAGACATACACACGCAGTTCACCCAGACATTTGCACGAACACGCAGATCACACAGACATACACACACACAGTTCACCCAGACATACATACACACAGTTCACCCAGACATACACACACAATTCACGCAGACATACACACAGTTCTGCCAGACATATACACATACATACACACAGTTCACCCAAACGTATACACACACATTTCACACAGACATACCCACACACACACACACTTCACCCAAAATAAATCACACACACAGTTCACCCAGACATACAAATTCACACACAGTACAACCAGATATACACACGCAATTCACCCAAACATACACAATCACACGCAGGTCATCAGACATGCACAAACACGCAGTTCAATGAGACATGCACACACTCACATTTCACCCAGACAGACACAAACACACGCACACAGTTCACCCAGACATACATACACACAGTTCAGCCAGACATACACACACACACACACACACACACACACACACACACACACACACACACACACACACACACACACACACACACACACACACACACACATACACACACAGATACACACACACAAACACTCACACACATTTCACCCAGACATACACACACACAGTTAACCCAGACATACATACACACAGTTCACCCAGACATACACACAGAATTCACCCAGACATACACACAATTCAGCCAGACATATACACACACATTCACACTGTTCACCCAGACATATACACATACATTTCACACAGGCATACCCACACACACACACAGTTCACCCAGACATACACACACAGTTCACCCAGACATACACACGCACTCACAAAGTTCACCCAAACATATACTCACACACAGTTCACCCAGACATACATACACACAGTTCACCCAGACATACACACACACAGTTCACCCAGACATACACACACACACAGTTCACCCAGACATACACATGCAGTTCACCCAGACATAAACTTGCACACGCATTTCAACTAGACAAACATAAACACACACACAGTTCACGCAGACATACACACACACACACAGTTCACCATCATACACAAACACAGTTCACACAGACATACACACACACACAGTTCACACAGACATTCACACGCAGTTCACCCCAATATAAACATGCACACACAGTTCACCCAGACATACACACACAATTCACCCAGACATACACACTGTTCTGCCAGACATATGCACACACATTTCACTCAGACATACCCACACACACACACAGTTCAGCCAGACATACACACACACACAGTTCACCAGACATACACACACACAGTTCACCCAGACATACAGACACACACAGTTCACCCAATCATACACACACACACACTCTTCACCCAGGCATGCACAGACACAGTTCACCCAGATAAAGACCCATACACACAGTACACCCAGACATACACACGCAATTCACACAGACATGCACAAGCACACGCAGATCACCCAGACATACACACACACGCAATACAAACAGACATGCACACGCTCACACTTCACCCAGACAGACACAAACACACACACACAGTTCACCCAGACATACACAAATACACACACATTTCACCAGACATACACACACACAGTTCACCCAGACATACACAGACTCACAGTTCACACAATCATACACACACACACACACTCTTCACCCAGACATGCACACACACAGTACACCCAGACATACACACACAATTCACGCAGACATACACAATCACACGCAGATCATCAGACATACACACACATGCAGTTCAACCAGACATGCACACACTCACATTTCACCCAGACAGAACAAACACACACACACAGTTCACCCAGACATACACACACACAGTTCACCCAGACATACACAAATACACACACAGTTCAACCAGACATACACAAATACACACACAGTTCATCCAGACATACACACACACACACACACACACACACACACACACACACACACACACACACACATACATACACAGATACACACACACAAACACTCACACACTTTTCATCCAGACATACACACACACAGTTATCCCAGACATACATACACACAGTTCACCCAGACATACACACACAATTCACCCAGACATGCACACAGTTTAGCCAGACATATACACACACATTCACACTGTTCACCCAGACATATACACATACATTTCACACAGACATACCCACACACACACACACACACTTCAGCCAGACATTCACACACAGTTCACCCAGACATACACACGCACTCACACAGTTCACCCAAACATATACTCACACACAGTTCACCCAGACATACATACACACAGTTCACCCAGACATACACACACATTTCACCGAGATAAACACGCCCACACACGCACATCACCCATGCACACACACAGATGCACACAGTTTACCCAGTCATCCAAACGCATACACACTGTTAACCCAGACATACACACACAAACACACATAGTTCACCCAGGCATACACACGCACACACAGTTCACCCAGGCATTCAAACGCACACATAGTTCACCCAGAAATACATATGCAGTTAACACAGCCATTGAAACGCACACACAGTTCAAACAAACATACACACACACACAATTCACCCAGACATACACACACACAGTTCACCCAGACATACACACACATTTCACCCAGACATACAAACGCACACACACAGTTCACCCAGACATACATCATACACATTTCACCCGGACATACACACAAACACTTAGCTCACACGTTCAAACACACAAAAAGTGCACACAGACATACACACACATATGCAGTTCACCCAGAAATACACAAATGCACATGGTTCTGCCAGACATAGACACACATGCAGTTAACCGAGACATTCACACAAACACACAGTTCACCCCGACATACAAATGCAGTTCACCCATGTACACACGCAGATACATACAGTTCACTCAGACATACAAACGCGCACACACTGTTCAACCAGACATACGCACACACACACACACACACACACACACACACACAGTTCACCCAGGCCTGCACACACACATGCATTTCACCCAGAATTATACGCACACAAAGTAAATCCAGACATACACACACTCACAGTTCCCCCAGACATACACAAATACACACACAGTTCAACCAGACATACACACACACACACACACACACACACACACACACACACACACACACACACACACACACACACACACACACACACACACACACACACACACACACACACACACACACACACACAGATACACACACACAAACACTCACACACATTTCACCCAGAGATACACACACACAGTTCAACTTGACATACATACATACAGTTCACCCAGACATACACACAGAGCAGCCAGACATATACACACACATAAGCACAGTTCACCCAGACATATACACATACATTTCACACAGACATACCCACACACACACAGAGTTCACCCAGATATACACACACACAGTTCACCCAGACATACGCACACTCACACAGTTCACCCAAACATATACCCACACACAGTTTACCCAGACATACGCCCACACACAAACAGTTCACACAGTAATACATGCACACAGTTCACCCAGCCATACACGCACACAGTTCACCCAGGCATACACATGCAGTTCACCCAGATATAAACATGCACACACAATTCACCCAGACATACAAACACATGCAGTTCACCCAGACATACACACATTCGCATTTCAACTAGACAAACATAAACACACACACAGTTCACCCAGACATACACACACACACACACACACAGTTCACCAGACATACACAAACACATTTCACCCAGACATACACACACACACAGTTCACACAGACATTCACACACAGATATACACACACAAACACTCACACACATTTCACCCAGACATACACACACACAGTTCACCTTGACATACATACACACAGTTCACCCAGACATACACACACAGTTCACCCAGACATACACATAAATCAGCCGGACATATACACACACATACACACAGTTCACCCGGACATATACACATACATTTCACACAGACATACCCACACACACACAGAGGTCACCCAGACATACACACATACACTTCACCCAGACATACACACGCACTCACACAGTTCACCCAAACATATACTCACACACAGTTCACCCAGACATACGCCCACCCACACACAGTTCACGGAGTAATACATACACACAGTTCACCCAGCCATACACGCACACAGTTCACCCAGAAATACACACTCACACAGTTCGCCCAGATATACATATGCAGTTCACCCAGACATAAACACGCACACACAATTCACCCAGACATACACATGCAGTTCACCCAGACATAAACACGCACACACAATTCACCCAGACATACAAACACATGCAGTTCACCCAGACATAAACATACTCGCATTTCAACAAGACAAACATAACCACACACTCAGTTCACCCAGACATACACACACACACACACACAGTTCACCAGACATACACAAACATAGTTCACCCAGACATACACACACATACAGTTCACCCAATCATACACACACACAATCTTCACCCAGATATACACACACACAGTTCACCCAGACATACACACTCACACACAGTACACCCAGACATACACATGCAATTCACGCAGACATACACAATCACACGCAGATCATCAGACATACACACACACACACAGTTCAACCAGACATGCACACACTCACATTTCACCCAGACAGACACAAACACACACACACAGTTCACCCAGACATACACACACAGTTCACCCAGACAGACTCAAACACACACACACAGTTCAGCCAGACATAGACAAATACACACACAGTTCACCCAGACATACACACACACACACACACACACACACACACACACACACACACACACACACGTACACATACACACACAGATACGCACACACAAACACTCACACACATTTCACCCAGAGATACACACACACAGTTCGCCCAGACATACATACACACAGTTCACCCAGACATAAACATACAATTCACCCAGACATACACACAGTTCTGCCAGACATATACACACACATTCACACAGTTCACCCAAACATATACACACACATTTCACACAGACATACCCACACACACACACAGTTCACCCAGACATACACACAGCAGTTCACCCAGACATACACTCGCACTCACACAGTTCACCCAAACATATGCGCACACAGACACAGTTCACCCAGTAATACATACACACAGTTCAACGGCCATACAGGCACACAGTTCACCCAGGCATACACACACACACACACACACACACACACACACACACACACACACACACAGTTCACCTAGACATACACACGCAGTTCACCCAGATATAAACATGCACACGCAGTTAACCGAGACATACACACACACAGTTCACCCAGATATACATACACACAGTTCACCCAGACATACACACACAATTCAACCAGACATACACACAGTTCAGCCAGACATATAAACACACATACACAAAGTTCACCCAGCCATACACGCACACAGTTCACCCAGACATACACACACACACAGTTCACCCAGACATACACACGCAGTTCACCCAGACATTTGCACGAACACGCAGATCACCCAGACATACACACACACAGTTCACCCAGACATACATACACACAGTTCACCCAGACATACACACACAATTCACGCAGACATACACACAGTTCTGCCAGACATATACGCATACATACACACAGTTCACCCAAACGTATACACACACATTTCACACAGACATACCCACACACACACACACTTCACCCAAAATAAATCACACACACAGTTCACCCAGACATACAAATTCACACACAGTACAACCAGATATACACACGCAATTCACCCAAACATACACAATCACACGCAGGTCATCAGACATGCACAAACACGCAGTTCAATGAGACATGCACACACTCACATTTCACCCAGACAGACACAAACACACGCACACAGTTCACCCAGACATACATGCACACAGTTCAGCCAGACATACACACACACACACACACACACACACACACACACACACACACACACACACACACACACACACACACACACACACACACACACACACACACACATACACACACAGATACACACACACAAACACTCACACACATTTCACCCAGACATACACACACACAGTTAACCCAGACATACATACACACAGTTCACCCAGACATACACACAGAATTCACCCAGACATACACACAATTCAGCCAGACATATACACACACATTCACACTGTTCACCCAGACATATACACATACATTTCACACAGGCATACCCACACACACACACAGTTCACCCAGACATACACACACAGTTCACCCAGACATACACACGCACTCACAAAGTTCACCCAAACATATACTCACACACAGTTCACCCAGACATACATACACACAGTTCACCCAGACATACACACACACAGTTCACCCAGACATACACACACACACAGTTCACCCAGACATACACATGCAGTTCACCCAGACATAAACTTGCACACGCAGTTCGCCCAGACATACAAACACATGCAGTTCACCCAGACATACACACACTCGCATTTCAACTAGACAAACATAAACACACACACAGTTCACGCAGACATACACACACACACACAGTTCACCATCATACACAAACACAGTTCACACAGACATACACACACACACAGTTCACACAGACATTCACACGCAGTTCACCCCAATATAAACATGCACACACAGTTCACCCAGACATACACACACAATTCACCCAGACATGCACACTGTTCTGCCAGACATATGCACACACATTTCACTCAGACATACCCACACACACACACAGTTCAGCCAGACATACACACACACACAGTTCACCAGACATACACACACACAGTTCACCCAGACATACAGACACACACAGTTCACCCAATCATACACACACACACACACTCTTCACCCAGGCATGCACAGACACAGTTCACCCAGATAAAGACCCATACACACAGTACACCCAGACATACACACGCAATTCACACAGACATGCACAAGCACACGCAGATCACCCAGACATACACACACACGCAATACAAACAGACATGCACACGCTCACACTTCACCCAGACAGACACAAACACACACACACAGTTCACCCAGACATACACAAATACACACACATTTCACCAGACATACACACACACAGTTCACCCAGACATACACAGACTCACAGTTCACACAATCATACACACACACACACTCTTCACCCAGACATGCACACACACAGTACACCCAGACATACACACACAATTCACGCAGACATACACAATCACACGCAGATCATCAGACATACACACACATGCAGTTCAACCAGACATGCACACACTCACATTTCACCCAGACAGACCAAACACACACACACAGTTCACCCAGACATACACACACACAGTTCACCCAGACATACACAAATACACACACAGTTCAACCAGACATACACAAATACACACACAGTTCATCCAGACATACACACACACACACACACACACACACACACACACACACACACACACACACACACACACACACACACACACACACACACACACACACATACATACACAGATACACACACACAAACACTCACACACTTTTCATCCAGACATACACACACACAGTTATCCCAGACATACATACACACAGTTCACCCAGACATACACACACAATTCACCCAGACATGCACACAGTTTAGCCAGACATATACACACACATTCACACTGTTCACCCAGACATATACACATACATTTCACACAGACATACCCACACACACACACACACACTTCAGCCAGACATTCACACACAGTTCACCCAGACATACACACGCACTCACACAGTTCACCCAAACATATACTCACACACAGTTCACCCAGACATACATACACACAGTTCACCCAGACATACACACACATTTCACCGAGATAAACACGCCCACACACGCACATCACCCATGCACACACACAGATGCACACAGTTTACCCAGTCATCCAAACGCACACACACTGTTAACCCAGACATACACACACAAACACACATAGTTCACCCAGGCATACACACGCACACACAGTTCACCCAGGCATTCAAACGCACACATAGTTCACCCAGAAATACATATGCAGTTAACACAGCCATTGAAACGCACACACAGTTCAAACAAACATACACACACACACAATTCACCCAGACATACACACACACAGTTCACCCAGACATACACACACATTTCACCCAGACATACAAACGCACACACACAGTTCACCCAGACATACATCATACACATTTCACCCGGACATACACACAAACACTTAGCTCACACGTTCAAACACACAAACAGTGCACAGACATACACACACATATGCAGTTCACCCAGAAATACACAAATGCACATGGTTCTGCCAGACATAGACACACATGCAGTTAACCGAGACATTCACACAAACACACAGTTCACCCCGACATACAAATGCAGTTCACCCATGTACACACGCAGATACATACAGTTCACTCAGACATACAAACGCCCACACTGTTCAACCAGACATATGCACACACACACACACACACACACACACACACACAGTTCACCCAGGCCTGCACACACACATGCATTTCACCCAGAATTATACGCACACAAAGTAAATCCAGACATACACACACTCACAGTTCCCCCAGACATACACAAATACACACACAGTTCAACCAGACACACACACACACACACACACACACACACACACACACACACACACACACACACACACACACACACACACACACACACACACACACACACACACACACACAGATACACACACACAAACACTCACACACATTTCACCCAGAGATACACACACACAGTTCAACTTGACATACATACATACAGTTCACCCAGACATACACACAGAGCAGCCAGACATATACACACACATAAGCACAGTTCACCCAGACATATACACATACATTTCACACAGACATACCCACACACACACAGAGTTCACCCAGATATACACACACACAGTTCACCCAGACATACGCACACTCACACAGTTCACCCAAACATATACCCACACACAGTTTACCCAGACATACGCCCACACACAAACAGTTCACACAGTAATACATGCACACAGTTCACCCAGCCATACACGCACACAGTTCACCCAGGCATACACATGCAGTTCACCCAGATATAAACATGCACACACAATTCACCCAGACATACAAACACATGCAGTTCACCCAGACATACACACATTCGCATTTCAACTAGACAAACATAAACACACACACAGTTCACCCAGACATACACACACACACACACACAGTTCACCAGACATACACAAACACATTTCACCCAGACATACACACACACACAGTTCACACAGACATTCACACACAGTTCACCCTGATATAAACACGCACACACAGTTCACACAGACATACACACACAATTCACCCAAACATACACACAGTTCTGCCAGACATATACACACACATTTCACACAGACATACCCACACACACACACAGTTCAGCCAGACATACACACACACACACACACAGTTCACCAGACATACACACACACAGTTCACCCAGACATACACACACACAGTTCACCCAATCATACACACACACACACTCTTCACCCAGGCATGCACAGACACAGTTCACCCAGATAAAGACCCATACACACAGTACACCCAGACATACACATGCAATTCACACAGACATGCACAAGCACACGCAGATCACCCAGACATACACACACACGCAGTACAAACAGACATGCACACACTCACATTTCACCCAGACAGACACAAACACACACACACAGTTCACCCAGACATACACACACACAGTTCACCCAGACATACACAAATACACGCACATTTCACCAGACATGCACACACACAATTCACCCAGACATACACAGACACACAGTTCACACAATCATACACACACACACACTCTTCACTCAGACATGCACACACACAGTACACCCAGACATACACACGCAATTCACACAGACATACACAATCACACACAGATCATCAGACATACACACACACGCAGTTCAACCAGACATGCACACACTCACATTTCACCCAGACACACACAAACACACACACACAGTTCACCCAGACATACACACATACAGTTCACCCAGACATACACAAATACACACACAGTTCACCCAGACAGACACAAATACACACACAGTTCAATCAGACATACACACACACACACACACACATACATACACAGATACACACACACAAACACACACACACATTTCACCCAGACATACACACACACAGTTCACCCAGACATACATACACACAGTTCACCCAGACATACACACACAATTCACCCAGATATACACACAGTTCAGCCAGACATATACACACACATTCACACAGTTCAATCAGACATATACACACACATTTCACACAGACATACCCACACACACACACTGTTCACACAGACATACACACACAGTTCACCCAGACATACACACGCACTCACACAGTTCACCCAAACATATACTCACACACAGTTCACCCAGACATACATACACACAGTTCACCCAGACATGCACACCCATTTCACCCAGATATACACGCGCACACACGCACATCACCCATGCACACACACAGATACACACAGTTCACCCAGTCATCCAAACGCACACACACTGTTAAGCCAGACATACACACACAAACACACACAGTTCACCCAGGCATACACACGCACACACAGTTCACCCAGGCATTCAAACGCACACATAGTTCACCCAGAAATACACATGCAGTTAACACAGCCATAGACATGCACACGCAGTTTAAACAAACATATACACACACACAATTCACCCAGACATACACACACACAGTTCACCCAGTCATACACACACATTTCACCCAGACATACAAACGCACGCACACAGTTCACCTAGACATACACTCATACACATTTCACCCAGACATACAAACTAACACACAGTTCACACGTTCAAACACAAACAGTGCACACAGACATACACACACATATGCAGTTCACCCAGAAATACACAAACACACACGGTTCTGCCAGACATAGACAAACATGCAGATAACCCAGACATTCACACAAACACACAGTTCACCCCGACATACAAATGCAGTTCACCCATGCACACACACAGATACACACAGTTCACCCAGACATACAAACGCACACACACTGTACAGCCAGACATAAACACACACACACACATACTTCACCCAGGCCTACACACGCACATGCATTTCACCCAGGATTATATGCACACAAAGTAAATCCAGACATACACACACTCACAGTTCCCCCAGACATACACAATACACACATAGTTCAACCAGACATACACACACACACACACACACATACACACACAGATACACACACACAAACACTCACACACATTTCACCCAGTCATACACACACACAGTTCACCTTGACATACATACACACAGTTCACCCAGACATACACAAACAATTCACCCAGACATACACACAGATCAGCCAGACATATACACACACATATGCACAGTTCACCCAGACATATACACACAATACACCCAGACATACACACAGTTCAGCCAGACATATACACAGACATGCACACGCAGTTCACCCAGAAAAACACACAAACAATTCACCCAGACATACACACAGATCGGCCAGACATATACACACACATACGCACAGTTCAGCCAGACATATACACACACATGCACACGCAGTTCACCCAGAAAAACACACAAACAATCCACCTCGACATAGACAAACTCACTTCACCCAGACATACCCACACACACACACACACTCACACACACACATTTCACCCAGCCATACACACACACACAGTTCACCCAGACATACAGACAATGACACAGTTCATCCAGAGATACACACACACACACACACACACACACACACACACACACACACACACACACACACACACACACACACACACACACACACACACACACACACACACACACACACACACACACACACACACACACACACACACACACACACACACACACACACACAGTTCACCCAAACATACACACACACACAGTTCACCCGGACATGCACACAGACAGTTCAGCCAGACATACGCACACACACACAGTTCACCCAGACATACAAACGCAGGTCACCCAGAAATACACACGCAGTTCAGCCAGACATATACACACGTGCAGCTCACCCAGACAAACACGCACTCACATTTCGCCCTGACAGAAAAGGAAACGTACACAGTTCCCCCATACATGCACACAAATAAACACACACAGTTCACCCAGACATACACAGACACACACGCAGTTCACCCTCACACACACACACACACATAGTTCATCCAGACATGCAAACGCACACACAAAATTCACCCAGGCATACACACGCACACACAGTTCACCCAGGCATTCAAACGCACACATAGTTCACCCAGAAATACATATGCAGTTAACACAGCCATTGAAACGCACACACAGTTCAAACAAACATACACACACACACAATTCACCCAGACATACACACACACAGTTCACCCAGACATACACACACATTTCACCCAGACATACAAACGCACACACACAGTTCACCCAGACATACATCATACACATTTCACCCGGACATACACACAAACACTTAGCTCACACGTTCAAACACACAAACAGTGCACACAGACATACACACACATATGCAGTTCACCCAGAAATACACAAATGCACATGGTTCTGCCAGACATAGACACACATGCAGTTAACCGAGACATTCACACAAACACACAGTTCACCCCGACATACAAATGCAGTTCACCCATGTACACACGCAGATACATACAGTTCACTCAGACATACAAACGCGCACACACTGTTCAACCAGACATACGCACACACACACACACACACACACACACACACACAGTTCACCCAGGCCTGCACACACACATGCATTTCACCCAGAATTATACGCACACAAAGTAAATCCAGACATACACACACTCACAGTTCCCCCAGACATACACAAATACACACACAGTTCAACCAGACATACACACACACACACACACACACACACACACACACACACACACACACACACACACACACACACACACACACACACACACACACACACACACACACACACACACACAGATACACACACACAAACACTCACACACATTTCACCCAGAGATACACACACACAGTTCAACTTGACATACATACATACAGTTCACCCAGACATACACACAGAGCAGCCAGACATATACACACACATAAGCACAGTTCACCCAGACATATACACATACATTTCACACAGACATACCCACACACACACAGAGTTCACCCAGATATACACACACACAGTTCACCCAGACATACGCACACTCACACAGTTCACCCAAACATATACCCACACACAGTTTACCCAGACATACGCCCACACACAAACAGTTCACACAGTAATACATGCACACAGTTCACCCAGCCATACACGCACACAGTTCACCCAGGCATACACATGCAGTTCACCCAGATATAAACATGCACACACAATTCACCCAGACATACAAACACATGCAGTTCACCCAGACATACACACATTCGCATTTCAACTAGACAAACATAAACACACACACAGTTCACCCAGACATACACACACACACACACACACACAGTTCACCAGACATACACAAACACATTTCACCCAGACATACACACACACACAGTTCACACAGACATTCACACACAGATATACACACACAAACACTCACACACATTTCACCCAGACATACACACACACAGTTCACCTTGACATACATACACACAGTTCACCCAGACATACACACACAATTCACCCAGACATACACATAAATCAGCCGGACATATACACACACATACACACAGTTCACCCGGACATATACACATACATTTCACACAGACATACCCACACACACACAGAGGTCACCCAGACATACACACATACACTTCACCCAGACATACACACGCACTCACACAGTTCACCCAAACATATACTCACACACAGTTCACCCAGACATACGCCCACCCACACACAGTTCACGGAGTAATACATACACACAGTTCACCCAGCCATACACGCACACAGTTCACCCAGAAATACACACTCACACAGTTCGCCCAGATATACATATGCAGTTCACCCAGACATAAACACGCACACACAATTCACCCAGACATACACATGCAGTTCACCCAGACATAAACACGCACACACAATTCACCCAGACATACAAACACATGCAGTTCACCCAGACATAAACATACTCGCATTTCAACAAGACAAACATAACCACACACTCAGTTCACCCAGACATACACACACACACACACACAGTTCACCAGACATACACAAACATAGTTCACCCAGACATACACACACATACAGTTCACCCAATCATACACACACACAATCTTCACCCAGATATACACACACACAGTTCACCCAGACATACACACTCACACACAGTACACCCAGACATACACATGCAATTCACGCAGACATACACAATCACACGCAGATCATCAGACATACACACACACACACAGTTCAACCAGACATGCACACACTCACATTTCACCCAGACAGACACAAACACACACACACAGTTCACCCAGACATACACACACAGTTCACCCAGACAGACTCAAACACACACACACAGTTCAGCCAGACATAGACAAATACACACACAGTTCACCCAGACATACACACACACACACACACACACACACACACACACACACACACACACACACACACACACACACACACACACACACACACACACACACACGTACACATACACACACAGATACACACACACAAACACTCACACACATTTCACCCAGAGATACACACACACAGTTCGCCCAGACATACATACACACAGTTCACCCAGACATAAACACACAATTCACCCAGACATACACACAGTTCTGCCAGACATATACACACACATTCACACAGTTCACCCAAACATATACACACACATTTCACACAGACATACCCACACACACACACAGTTCACCCAGACATACACACAGCAGTTCACCCAGACATACACTCGCACTCACACAGTTCACCCAAACATATGCGCACACAGACACAGTTCACCCAGTAATACATACACACAGTTCAACAGCCATACAGGCACACAGTTCACCCAGGCATACACACACACACACACACACACACACACACACACACAGTTCACCTAGACATACACACGCAGTTCACCCAGATATAAACATGCACACGCAGTTAACCGAGACATACACACACACAGTTCACCCAGATATACATACACACAGTTCACCCAGACATACACACACAATTCAACCAGACATACACACAGTTCAGCCAGACATATAAACACACATACACAAAGTTCACCCAGCCATACACGCACACAGTTCACCCAGACATACACACACACACAGTTCACCCAGACATACACACGCAGTTCACCCAGACATTTGCACGAACACGCAGATCACACAGACATACACACACACAGTTCACCCAGACATACATACACACAGTTCACCCAGACATACACACACAATTCACGCAGACATACACACAGTTCTGCCAGACATATACGCATACATACACACAGTTCACCCAAACGTATACACACACATTTCACACAGACATACCCACACACACACACACTTCACCCAAAATAAATCACACACACAGTTCACCCAGACATACAAATTCACACACAGTACAACCAGATATACACACGCAATTCACCCAAACATACACAATCACACGCAGGTCATCAGACATGCACAAACACGCAGTTCAATGAGACATGCACACACTCACATTTCATCCAGACAGACACAAACACACGCACACAGTTCACCCAGACATACATACACACAGTTCAGCCAGACATACACACACACACACACACACACACACACACACACACACACACACACACACACACACACACACACACACACACACACACACACACACACACACACACACACACACACACACACACACACAACACACACACACATACACACACAGATACACACACACAAACACTCACACACATTTCACCCAGACATACACACACACAGTTAACCCAGACATACATACACACAGTTCACCCAGACATACACACAGAATTCACCCAGACATACACACAATTCAGCCAGACATATACACACACATTCACACTGTTCACCCAGACATATACACATACATTTCACACAGGCATACCCACACACACACACAGTTCACCCAGACATACACACACAGTTCACCCAGACATACACACGCACTCACAAAGTTCACCCAAACATATACTCACACACAGTTCACCCAGACATACATACACACAGTTCACCCAGACATACACACACACAGTTCACCCAGACATACACACACACACAGTTCACCCAGACATACACATGCAGTTCACCCAGACATAAACTTGCACACGCAGTTCGCCCAGACATACAAACACATGCAGTTCACCCAGACATACACACACTCGCATTTCAACTAGACAAACATAAACACACACACAGTTCACGCAGACATACACACACACACACAGTTCACCATCATACACAAACACAGTTCACACAGACATACACACACACACAGTTCACACAGACATTCACACGCAGTTCACCCCAATATAAACATGCACACACAGTTCACCCAGACATACACACACAATTCACCCAGACATACACACTGTTCTGCCAGACATATGCACACACATTTCACTCAGACATACCCACACACACACACAGTTCAGCCAGACATACACACACACACAGTTCACCAGACATACACACACACAGTTCACCCAGACATACAGACACACACAGTTCACCCAATCATACACACACACACACACTCTTCACCCAGGCATGCACAGACACAGTTCACCCAGATAAAGACCCATACACACAGTACACCCAGACATACACACGCAATTCACACAGACATGCACAAGCACACGCAGATCACCCAGACATACACACACACGCAATACAAACAGACATGCACACGCTCACACTTCACCCAGACAGACACAAACACACACACACAGTTCACCCAGACATACACAAATACACACACATTTCACCAGACATACACACACACAGTTCACCCAGACATACACAGACTCACAGTTCACACAATCATACACACACACACACTCTTCACCCAGACATGCACACACACAGTACACCCAGACATACACACACAATTCACGCAGACATACACAATCACACGCAGATCATCAGACATACACACACATGCAGTTCAACCAGACATGCACACACTCACATTTCACCCAGACAGACCAAACACACACACACAGTTCACCCAGACATACACACACACAGTTCACCCAGACATACACAAATACACACACAGTTCAACCAGACATACACAAATACACACACAGTTCATCCAGACATACACACACACACACACACACACACACACACACACACACACACACACACACACACACACACACACACACACACACACACATACATACACAGATACACACACACAAACACTCACACACTTTTCATCCAGACATACACACACACAGTTATCCCAGACATACATACACACAGTTCACCCAGACATACACACACAATTCACCCAGACATGCACACAGTTTAGCCAGACATATACACACACATTCACACTGTTCACCCAGACATATACACATACATTTCACACAGACATACCCACACACACACACACACACTTCAGCCAGACATTCACACACAGTTCACCCAGACATACACACGCACTCACACAGTTCACCCAAACATATACTCACACACAGTTCACCCAGACATACATACACACAGTTCACCCAGACATACACACACATTTCACCGAGATAAACACGCCCACACACGCACATCACCCATGCACACACACAGATGCACACAGTTTACCCAGTCATCCAAACGCACACACACTGTTAACCCAGACATACACACACAAACACACATAGTTCACCCAGGCATACACACGCACACACAGTTCACCCAGGCATTCAAACGCACACATAGTTCACCCAGAAATACATATGCAGTTAACACAGCCATTGAAACGCACACACAGTTCAAACAAACATACACACACACACAATTCACCCAGACATACACACACACAGTTCACCCAGACATACACACACATTTCACCCAGACATACAAACGCACACACACAGTTCACCCAGACATACATCATACACATTTCACCCGGACATACACACAAACACTTAGCTCACACGTTCAAACACACAAACAGTGCACACAGACATACACACACATATGCAGTTCACCCAGAAATACACAAATGCACATGGTTCTGCCAGACATAGACACACATGCAGTTAACCGAGACATTCACACAAACACACAGTTCACCCCGACATACAAATGCAGTTCACCCATGTACACACGCAGATACATACAGTTCACTCAGACATACAAACGCGCACACACTGTTCAACCAGACATATGCACACACACACACACACACACACACACACACACACAGTTCACCCAGGCCTGCACACACACATGCATTTCACCCAGAATTATACGCACACAAAGTAAATCCAGACATACACACACTCACAGTTCCCCCAGACATACACAAATACACACACAGTTCAACCAGACACACACACACACACACACACACACACACACACACACACACACACACACACACACACACACACACACACACACACACACACACACACACACACACACACACAGATACACACACACAAACACTCACACACATTTCACCCAGAGATACACACACACAGTTCAACTTGACATACATACATACAGTTCACCCAGACATACACACAGAGCAGCCAGACATATACACACACATAAGCACAGTTCACCCAGACATATACACATACATTTCTCACAGACATACCCACACACACACACACACACTTCAGCCAGACATTCACACACAGTTCACCCAGACATACACACGCACTCACACAGTTCACCCAAACATATACTCACACACAGTTCACCCAGACATACATACACACAGTTCACCCAGACATACACACACATTTCACCGAGATAAACACGCCCACACACGCACATCACCCATGCACACACACAGATGCACACAGTTTACCCAGTCATCCAAACGCACACACACTGTTAACCCAGACATACACACACAAACACACATAGTTCACCCAGGCATACACACGCACACACAGTTCACCCAGGCATTCAAACGCACACATAGTTCACCCTGAAATACATATGCAGTTAACACAGCCATTGAAACGCACACACAGTTCAAACAAACATACACACACACACAATTCACCCAGACATACACACACACAGTTCACCCAGACATACACACACATTTCACCCAGACATACAAACGCACACACACAGTTCACCCAGACATACATCATACACATTTCACCCGGACATACACACAAACACTTAGCTCACACGTTCAAACACACAAACAGTGCACACAGACATACACACACATATGCAGTTCACCCAGAAATACACAAATGCACATGGTTCTGCCAGACATAGACACACATGCAGTTAACCGAGACATTCACACAAACACACAGTTCACCCCGACATACAAATGCAGTTCACCCATGTACACACGCAGATACATACAGTTCACTCAGACATACAAACGCGCACACACTGTTCAACCAGACATACGCACACACACACACACACACACACACACACACACACACAGTTCACCCAGGCCTGCACACACACATGCATTTCACCCAGAATTATACGCACACAAAGTAAATCCAGACATACACACACTCACAGTTCCCCCAGACATACACAAATACACACACAGTTCAACCAGACATACACACACACACACACACACACACACACACACACACACACACACACACACACACACACACACACACACACACACACACACACACACACACACACACAGATACACACACACAAACACTCACACACATTTCACCCAGAGATACACACACACAGTTCAACTTGACATACATACATACAGTTCACCCAGACATACACACAGAGCAGCCAGACATATACACACACATAAGCACAGTTCACCCAGACATATACACATACATTTCACACAGACATACCCACACACACACAGAGTTCACCCAGATATACACACACACAGTTCACCCAGACATACGCACACTCACACAGTTCACCCAAACATATACCCACAGACAGTTTACCCAGACATACGCCCACACACAAACAGTTCACACAGTAATACATGCACACAGTTCACCCAGCCATACACGCACACAGTTCACCCAGGCATACACATGCAGTTCACCCAGATATAAACATGCACACACAATTCACCCAGACATACAAACACATGCAGTTCACCCAGACATACACACATTCGCATTTCAGTAGACAAACATAAACACACACACAGTTCACCCAGACATACACACACACACACACACACAGTTCACCAGACATACACAAACACATTTCACCCAGACATACACACACACACAGTTCACACAGACATTCACACACAGATATACACACACAAACACTCACACACATTTCACCCAGACATACACACACACAGTTCACCTTGACATACATACACACAGTTCACCCAGACATACACACACAATTCACCCAGACATACACATAAATCAGCCGGACATATACACACACATACACACAGTTCACCCGGACATATACACATACATTTCACACAGACATACCCACACACACACAGAGGTCACCCAGACATACACACATACACTTCACCCAGACATACACACGCACTCACACAGTTCACCCAAACATATACTCACACACAGTTCACCCAGACATACGCCCACCCACACACAGTTCACGGAGTAATACATACACACAGTTCACCCAGCCATACACGCACACAGTTCACCCAGAAATACACACTCACACAGTTCGCCCAGATATACACATGCAGTTCACCCAGACATAAACACGCACACACAATTCACCCAGACATACACATGCAGTTCACCCAGACATAAACACGCACACACAATTCACCCAGACATACAAACACATGCAGTTCACCCAGACATACACATACTCGCATTTCAACAAGACAAACATAACCACACACTCAGTTCACCCAGACATACACACACACACACACACAGTTCACCAGACATACACAAACATAGTTCACCCAGACATACACACACATACAGTTCACCCAATCATACACACACACAATCTTCACCCAGATATACACACACACAGTTCACCCAGACATACACACTCACACACAGTACACCCAGACATACACATGCAATTCACGCAGACATACACAATCACACGCAGATCATCAGACATACACACACACACACAGTTCAACCAGACATGCACACACTCACATTTCACCCAGACAGACACAAACACACACACACAGTTCACCCAGACATACACACACAGTTCACCCAGACAGACTCAAACACACACACACAGTTCAGCCAGACATAGACAAATACACACACAGTTCACCCAGACATACACACACACACACACACACACACACACACACACACACACACACACACACACACACACACACACACACACACACACACACACACACACACACACACACACACACACACACACACACACACGTACACATACACACACAGATACACACACACAAACACTCACACACATTTCACCCAGAGATACACACACACAGTTCGCCCAGACATACATACACACAGTTCACCCAGACATAAACACACAATTCACCCAGACATACACACAGTTCTGCCAGACATATACACACACATTCACACAGTTCACCCAAACATATACACACACATTTCACACAGACATACCCACACACACACACAGTTCACCCAGACATACACACAGCAGTTCACCCAGACATACACTCGCACTCACACAGTTCACCCAAACATATGCGCACACAGACACAGTTCACCCAGTAATACATACACACAGTTCAACAGCCATACAGGCACACAGTTCACCCAGGCATACACACACACACACACACACACACACACACACACACAGTTCACCTAGACATACACACGCAGTTCACCCAGATATAAACATGCACACGCAGTTAACCGAGACATACACACACACAGTTCACCCAGATATACATACACACAGTTCACCCAGACATACACACACAATTCAACCAGACATACACACAGTTCAGCCAGACATATAAACACACATACACAAAGTTCACCCAGCCATACACGCACACAGTTCACCCAGACATACACACACACACAGTTCACCCAGACATACACACGCAGTTCACCCAGACATTTGCACGAACACGCAGATCACCCAGACATACACACACACAGTTCACCCAGACATACATACACACAGTTCACCCAGACATACACACACAATTCACGCAGACATACACACAGTTCTGCCAGACATATACACATACATACACACAGTTCACCCAAACGTATACACACACATTTCACACAGACATACCCACACACACACACACTTCACCCAAAATAAATCACACACACAGTTCACCCAGACATACAAATTCACACACAGTACAACCAGATATACACACGCAATTCACCCAAACATACACAATCACACGCAGGTCATCAGACATGCACAAACACGCAGTTCAATGAGACATGCACACACTCACATTTCACCCAGACAGACACAAACACACGCACACAGTTCACCCAGACATACATACACACAGTTCAGCCAGACATACACACACACACACACACACACACACACACACACACACACACACACACACACACACACACACACACACACACACACACACACACACACACACACACACATACACACACAGATACACACACACAAACACTCACACACATTTCACCCAGACATACACACACACAGTTAACCCAGACATACATACACACAGTTCACCCAGACATACACACAGAATTCACCCAGACATACACACAATTCAGCCAGACATATACACACACATTCACACTGTTCACCCAGACATATACACATACATTTCACACAGGCATACCCACACACACACACAGTTCACCCAGACATACACACACAGTTCACCCAGACATACACACGCACTCACAAAGTTCACCCAAACATATACTCACACACAGTTCACCCAGACATACATACACACAGTTCACCCAGACATACACACACACAGTTCACCCAGACATACACACACACACAGTTCACCCAGACATACACATGCAGTTCACCCAGACATAAACTTGCACACGCAGTTCGCCCAGACATACAAACACATGCAGTTCACCCAGACATACACACACTCGCATTTCAGCTAGACAAACATAAACACACACACAGTTCACGCAGACATACACACACACACACAGTTCACCATCATACACAAACACAGTTCACACAGACATACACACACACACAGTTCACACAGACATTCACACGCAGTTCACCCCAATATAAACATGCACACACAGTTCACCCAGACATACACACACAATTCACCCAGACATACACACTGTTCTGCCAGACATATGCACACACATTTCACTCAGACATACCCACACACACACACAGTTCAGCCAGACATACACACACACACAGTTCACCAGACATACACACACACAGTTCACCCAGACATACAGACACACACAGTTCACCCAATCATACACACACACACACACTCTTCACCCAGGCATGCACAGACACAGTTCACCCAGATAAAGACCCATACACACAGTACACCCAGACATACACACGCAATTCACACAGACATGCACAAGCACACGCAGATCACCCAGACATACACACACACGCAATACAAACAGACATGCACACGCTCACACTTCACCCAGACAGACACAAACACACACACACAGTTCACCCAGACATACACAAATACACACACATTTCACCAGACATACACACACACAGTTCACCCAGACATACACAGACTCACAGTTCACACAATCATACACACACACACACTCTTCACCCAGACATGCACACACACAGTACACCCAGACATACACACACAATTCACGCAGACATACACAATCACACGCAGATCATCAGACATACACACACATGCAGTTCAACCAGACATGCACACACTCACATTTCACCCAGACAGACCAAACACACACACACA
The DNA here is from genome assembly GCA_026770705.1 of Isurus oxyrinchus. Taxonomy (NCBI): domain Eukaryota; kingdom Metazoa; phylum Chordata; class Chondrichthyes; order Lamniformes; family Lamnidae; genus Isurus; species Isurus oxyrinchus. Next base: position 25,312,222 of record JANJGN010000017.1, read on the forward strand.
GTTCACCCAGACATACACACACACAGTTCACCCAGACATACACAAATACACACACAGTTCAACCAGACATACACAAATACACACACAGTTCATCCAGACATACACACACACACACACACACACACACACACACACACACACACACACACACACACACACGCACACACATACATACACAGATACACACACACAAACACTCACACACTTTTCATCCAGACATACACACACACAGTTATCCCAGACATACATACACACAGTTCACCCAGACATACACACACAATTCACCCAGACATGCACACAGTTTAGCCAGACATATACACACACATTCACACTGTTCACCCAGACATATACACATACATTTCACACAGACATACCCACACACACACACACACACACTTCAGCCAGACATTCACACACAGTTCACCCAGACATACACACGCACTCACACAGTTCACCCAAACATATACTCACACACAGTTCACCCAGACATACATACACACAGTTCACCCAGACATACACACACATTTCACCGAGATAAACACGCCCACACACGCACATCACCCATGCACACACACAGATGCACACAGTTTACCCAGTCATCCAAACGCACACACACTGTTAACCCAGACATACACACACAAACACACATAGTTCACCCAGGCATACACACGCACACACAGTTCACCCAGGCATTCAAACGCACACATAGTTCACCCAGAAATACATATGCAGTTAACACAGCCATTGAAACGCACACACAGTTCAAACAAACATACACACACACACAATTCACCCAGACATACACACACACAGTTCACCCAGACATACACACACATTTCACCCAGACATACAAACGCACACACACAGTTCACCCAGACATACATCATACACATTTCACCCGGACATACACACAAACACTTAGCTCACACGTTCAAACACACAAACAGTGCACACAGACATACACACACATATGCAGTTCACCCAGAAATACACAAATGCACATGGTTCTGCCAGACATAGACACACATGCAGTTAACCGAGACATTCACACAAACACACAGTTCACCCCGACATACAAATGCAGTTCACCCATGTACACACGCAGATACATACAGTTCACTCAGACATACAAACGCGCACACACTGTTCAACCAGACATATGCACACACACACACACACACACACACACAGTTCACCCAGGCCTGCACACACACATGCATTTCACCCAGAATTATACGCACACAAAGTAAATCCAGACATACACACACTCACAGTTCCCCCAGACATACACAAATACACACACAGTTCAACCAGACACACACACACACACACACACACACACACACACACACACACACACACACACACACACACACACACACACACACACACACACACACAGATACACACACACAAACACTCACACACATTTCACCCAGAGATACACACACACAGTTCAACTTGACATACATACATACAGTTCACCCAGACATACACACAGAGCAGCCAGACATATACACACACATAAGCACAGTTCACCCAGACATATACACATACATTTCACACAGACATACCCACACACACACAGAGTTCACCCAGATATACACACACACAGTTCACCCAGACATACGCACACTCACACAGTTCACCCAAATATATACCCACACACAGTTTACCCAGACATACGCCCACACACAAACAGTTCACACAGTAATACATGCACACAGTTCACCCAGCCATACACGCACACAGTTCACCCAGGCATACACATGCAGTTCACCCAGATATAAACATGCACACACAATTCACCCAGACATACAAACACATGCAGTTCACCCAGACATACACACATTCGCATTTCAACTAGACAAACATAAACACACACACAGTTCACCCAGACATACACACACACACACACACAGTTCACCAGACATACACAAACACATTTCACCCAGACATACACACACACACAGTTCACACAGACATTCACACACAGTTCACCCTGATATAAACACGCACACACAGTTCACACAGACATACACACACAATTCACCCAAACATACACACAGTTCTGCCAGACATATACACACACATTTCACACAGACATACCCACACACACACACAGTTCAGCCAGACATACACACACACACACACACAGTTCACCAGACATACACACACACAGTTCACCCAGACATACACACACACAGTTCACCCAATCATACACACACACACACTCTTCACCCAGGCATGCACAGACACAGTTCACCCAGATAAAGACCCATACACACAGTACACCCAGACATACACATGCAATTCACACAGACATGCACAAGCACACGCAGATCACCCAGACATACACACACACGCAGTACAAACAGACATGCACACACTCACATTTCACCCAGACAGACACAAACACACACACACAGTTCACCCAGACATACACACACACAGTTCACCCAGACATACACAAATACACACACATTTCACCAGACATGCACACACACAATTCACCCAGACATACACAGACACACAGTTCACACAATCATACACACACACACACTCTTCACTCAGACATGCACACACACAGTACACCCAGACATACACACGCAATTCACACAGACATACACAATCACACACAGATCATCAGACATACACACACACGCAGTTCAACCAGACATGCACACACTCACATTTCACCCAGACACACACAAACACACACACACAGTTCACCCAGACATACACACATACAGTTCACCCAGACATACACAAATACACACACAGTTCACCCAGACAGACACAAATACACACACAGTTCAATCAGACATACACACACACACACACACATACATACACAGATACACACACACAAACACACACACACATTTCACCCAGACATACACACACACAGTTCACCCAGACATACATACACACAGTTCACCCAGACATACACACACAATTCACCCAGATATACACACAGTTCAGCCAGACATATACACACACATTCACACAGTTCAATCAGACATATACACACACATTTCACACAGACATACCCACACACACACACTGTTCACACAGACATACACACACAGTTCACCCAGACATACACACGCACTCACACAGTTCACCCAAACATATACTCACACACAGTTCACCCAGACATACATACACACAGTTCACCCAGACATGCACACCCATTTCACCCAGATATACACGCGCACACATGCACATCACCCATGCACACACACAGATACACACAGTTCACCCAGTCATCCAAACGCACACACACTGTTAAGCCAGACATACACACACAAACACACACAGTTCACCCAGGCATACACACGCACACACAGTTCACCCAGGCATTCAAACGCACACATAGTTCACCCAGAAATACACATGCAGTTAACACAGCCATAGACATGCACACGCAGTTTAAACAAACATATACACACACACAATTCACCCAGACATACACACACACAGTTCACCCAGTCATACACACACATTTCACCCAGACATACAAACGCACGCACACAGTTCACCTAGACATACACTCATACACATTTCACCCAGACATACAAACTAACACACAGTTCACACGTTCAAACACAAACAGTGCACACAGACATACACACACATATGCAGTTCACCCAGAAATACACAAACACACACGGTTCTGCCAGACATAGACAAACATGCAGATAACCCAGACATTCACACAAACACACAGTTCACCCCGACATACAAATGCAGTTCACCCATGCACACACACAGATACACACAGTTCACCCAGACATACAAACGCACACACACTGTACAGCCAGACATAAACACACACACACACATACTTCACCCAGGCCTACACACGCACATGCATTTCACCCAGGATTATATGCACACAAAGTAAATCCAGACATACACACACTCACAGTTCCCCCAGACATACACAAATACATACATAGTTCAACCAGACATACACACACACACACACACACATACACACACAGATACACACACACAAACACTCACACACATTTCACCCAGTCATACACACACACAGTTCACCTTGACATACATACACACAGTTCACCCAGACATACACAAACAATTCACCCAGACATACACACAGATCAGCCAGACATATACACACACATATGCACAGTTCACCCAGACATATACACACAATACACCCAGACATACACACAGTTCAGCCAGACATATACACAGACATGCACACGCAGTTCACCCAGAAAAACACACAAACAATTCACCCAGACATACACACAGATCAGCCAGACATATACACACACATACGCACAGTTCAGCCAGACATATACACACACATGCACACGCAGTTCACCCAGAAAAACACACAAACAATCCACCTCGACATAGACAAACTCACTTCACCCAGACATACCCACACACACACACACACTCACACACACACATTTCACCCAGCCATACACACACACACAGTTCACCCAGACATACAGACAATGACACAGTTCATCCAGAGATACACACACACACACACACACACACACACACACACACACACACACACACACACACACACACACACACACACACACACACACACACACACACACACACACACACACACACACACACACACACACAGTTCACCCAAACATACACACACACACAGTTCACCCGGACATGCACACAGACAGTTCAGCCAGACATACGCACACACACACAGTTCACCCAGACATACAAACGCAGGTCACCCAGAAATACACACGCAGTTCAGCCAGACATATACACACGTGCAGCTCACCCAGACAAACACGCACTCACATTTCGCCCTGACAGAAAAGGAAACGTACACAGTTCCCCCATACATGCACACAAATAAACACACACAGTTCACCCAGACATACACAGACACACACGCAGTTCACCCTCACACACACACACACACACATAGTTCATCCAGACATGCAAACGCACACACAAAATTCACCCAGACATACACACGCACACACAAACATTCACCCAGACATCCACACACACGCACACACACACACACACACACACACACACACACACACACACACACACACACACACACACACACACACACACACACACAGTTAACCCAGACAAACATACGGACACACAGTACACCCACATATACACACACATGCAGTTCACCCAGACATACACACACTCAGTTGACCCAGACATACACACACACACACAGTTCACCCAGACATACAAACGCAGGTCACCCAGACATACACACACACACACAAAGACACAGTTCACCCAGACAAACACACGGACACACAGCTCACCCAGACATACACGCACATGCAATTCACCCAGACATACATGCACACAGTTCATGCAGACATACACACACACACACATGCACATACAATTCAGCCAGACATACAAACAGTTCAGCCAGACATATACACACACATACGCACACACTTCACCCAGACATACACACACACAGTTCACCCAGACATACACACACACAGTTCACCCAATAATACACACACACACACTCTTCACCCAGGCATGCACAGACACAGTTCACCCAGATAAAGACCCATACACACAGTACACCCAGATATCCACACACAATTCACACAGACATACACACGCACTCACACAGTTCACCCAAACATATACTCACACACCGTTCACCCAGACATACATACACACAGTTCACCCAGACATACACACACATTTCACCCAGATAAACACGCGCACACACGCACATCACCCATGCACACACACAGATACATGCAGTTTACCCAGTCATCCAAACGCACACACACTGTTAACCCAGACATACACACACAAACACATACAGTTCACCCAGGCATACACACGCACACACAGTTCACCCAGGCATTCAAACGCACACATAGTTCACCCAGAAATAAATATGCAGCTAACACAGCCATTGACACGCACACACAGTTCAAACAAACATACACACACACATACAATTCACCGAGAAATACACACACACAATTCACCCAGACATACACACACATTTCACCCAGACATACACTCATACACATTTCACCTAGACATACACACAAACACACAGTTCACACGTTCAAACACACAAACAGTGCACACAGACATACACACACATATGCAGTTCACCCAGAAATACACAAATGCACATGGTTCTGCCAGACATAGACAAACATGCAGTTAACCCAGACATTCACACAAACACACAGTTCACCCCGACATACAAATGCAGTTCACCATTGCACACACACAGATACCCACAGTTCACCCAGACATACAAACGCACACACACTGTTCAGCCAGACATACACACACACACACACACACACACAGTTCACCAAGGCCTACACACACACATGCATTTCACCCAGAATTATACGCACACAAAGTAAATCCAGACATACACACACTCACAGTTCCCCCAGACATACACAAATACACACACAGTTCAACCAGACTTACACACACACACACACACACACACACACACACACACACACACACACACACACACACACACACACACACACACACACACACACACACACACACACACACACACACACACACACACACACACAAACACTCACACACATTTCACCCAGAGATACACACACACAGTTCACCTTGACATACATACACACAGTTCACCCAGACATACACACACAATTCACACAGACATACACACAGATCAGCCAGACATATACACACACATACGCACAGTTCACCCAGACATATACAGATACATTTCACACAGACATACCCACACACACACAGAGTTCACCCAGATATACACACACACAGTTCACCCAGACATACACACGCACTCACACAGTTCACCCAAACATATACCCACACACAGTTTACCCAGACATACGCCCACAAACAAACAGTTCACACAGTAATACATACACACAGTTCACCCAGCCATACACGCACACAGTTCACCCAGACATACACACACACACAGTTCACCCAGAAATACACATGCAGTTCACCCAGACATAAACTTGCACACACAATTCACCCAGACATACAAACACACGCAGTTCACCCAGACATACACACACTCACATTTCAACTAGACAAACATAAACACACACACAGTTCACCCAGAAATACACACGCACACACAGTTCACCAGACATGCACAAACACATTTCACCCAGACATACACACACACACAGTTCACACAGACATTCACACGCAGTTCACCGCGATATAAACACGCACACACAGTTCACACAGACATACACACACAATTCACCCAGACATACACACAGGTCTGCCAGACATATACACACACATTTCACACAGACATACCCACACACACACACACAGTTCAGCCAGACATACACACACATACACAGTTCACCAGACATACACACACACAGTTCACCCAGACATACAGACACACACAGTTCTCCCAATCATACACACACACACACTCTTCACCCAGGCATGCACAGACACAGTTCACCCAGATAAAGACCCATACACACAATACACCCAGACATACACACGCAATTCACACAGACATGCACAAGCACACGCAGATCACCCAGACATACAAACACACGCAGTTCACCCAGACATACACACACTCACATTTCAACTAGACAAACATAAACACACACACAGTTCACCCAGAAATACACACGCACACACAGTTCACCAGACATGCACAAACACATTTCACCCAGACATACACACACACACAGTTCACACAGACATTCACACGCAGTTCACCGCGATATAAACACGCACACACAGTTCACACAGACATACACACACAATTCACCCAGACATACACACAGGTCTGCCAGACATATACACACACATTTCACACAGACATACCCACACACACACACACAGTTCAGCCAGACATACACACACATACACAGTTCACCAGACATACACACACACAGTTCACCCAGACATACAGACACACACAGTTCTCCCAATCATACACACACACACACTCTTCACCCAGGCATGCACAGACACAGTTCACCCAGATAAAGACCCATACACACAGTACACCCAGACATACACACGCAATTCACACAGACATGCACAAGCACACGCAGATCACCCAGACATACACACACACGCAGTACAAACAGACATGCACACACTCACATTTCACCCAGACAGACACAAACACACACACAAAGTTCACCCAGACATACACAGACACAGTTCACCCAGACATACACAAATACACACACATTTCACCAGACATACACACACACAGTTCACCCAGACATACACAGACACACAGTTCACACAATCATACACACACACACACTCTTCACCCAGACATGCACACACGCAGTACACCCAGACATACACACACAATTCACACAGACATACACAATCACACGCAGATCATCAGACATACACACACATGCAGTTCGACCAGACATGCACACACTCACATTTCACCCAGACAGACACAAACACACACACACAGTTCACCCAGACATACACACACACAGTTCACCCAGACATACACAAATACACACACAGTTCACCCAGACATACACAAATACACACACAGTTCAACCAGACATATACACACACACACACACACACACAGACATACATACACAGATACACACACACAAACACACACACACTTTTCACCCAGACATACACACACAAAGTTCACCCAGACATACATACACACAGTTCACCCAGACATACACACACAATTCACCCAGACATACACACAGTTCAGCCAGACATATACACACACATTCACATTGTTCACCCAGATATATACACATACATTTCACACAGACATACCCACACACACACACACAGTTCACCCAGGCATACACACACAGTTCACCCAGACATACACACGCACTCACACAGTTCACCCAAACATATACTCACACACCGTTCACCCAGACATACATACACACAGTTCACCCAGACATACACACACATTTCACCCAGATAAACACGCGCACACACGCACATCACCCATGCACACACACAGATACATGCAGTTTACCCAGTCATCCAAACGCACACACACTGTTAACCCAGACATACACACACAAACACATACAGTTCACCCAGGCATACACACGCACACACAGTTCACCCAGGCATTCAAACGCACACATAGTTCACCCAGAAATAAATATGCAGCTAACACAGCCATTGACACGCACACACAGTTCAAACAAACATACACACACACATACAATTCACCGAGACATACACACACACAATTCACCCAGACATACACACACATTTCACCCAGACATACACTCATACACATTTCACCTAGACATACACACAAACACACAGTTCACACGTTCAAACACACAAACAGTGCACACAGACATACACACACATATGCAGTTCACCCAGAAATACACAAATGCACATGGTTCTGCCAGACATAGACAAACATGCAGTTAACCCAGACATTCACACAAACACACAGTTCACCCCGACATACAAATGCAGTTCACCATTGCACACACACAGATACCCACAGTTCACCCAGACATACAAACGCACACACACTGTTCAGCCAGACATACACACACACACACACACACACACAGTTCACCAAGGCCTACACACACACATGCATTTCACCCAGAATTATACGCACACAAAGTAAATCCAGACATACACACACTCACAGTCCCCCCAGACATACACAAATACACACACAGTTCAACCAGACTTACACACACACACACACACACACACACACACACACACACACACACACACACACACACACACACACACACACACACACACACACACACACACACACACACACACACACACACACACACACACACACACTCACACACATTTCACCCAGAGATACACACACACAGTTCACCTTGACATACATACACACAGTTCACCCAGACATACACACACAATTCACACAGACATACACACAGATCAGCCAGACATATACACACACATACGCACAGTTCACCCAGACATATACAGATACATTTCACACAGACATACCCACACACACACAGAGTTCACCCAGATATACACACACACAGTTCACCCAGACATACACACGCACTCACACAGTTCACCCAAACATATACCCACACACAGTTTACCCAGACATACGCCCACAAACAAACAGTTCACACAGTAATACATACACACAGTTCACCCAGCCATACACGCACACAGTTCACCCAGACATACACACACACACAGTTCACCCAGAAATACACATGCAGTTCACCCAGACATAAACTTGCACACACAATTCACCCAGACATACAAACACACGCAGTTCACCCAGACATACACACACTCACATTTCAACTAGACAAACATAAACACACACACAGTTCACCCAGAAATACACACGCACACACAGTTCACCAGACATGCACAAACACATTTCACCCAGACATACACACACACACAGTTCACACAGACATTCACACGCAGTTCACCGCGATATAAACACGCACACACAGTTTACACAGACATACACACACAATTCACCCAGACATACACACAGGTCTGCCAGACATATACACACACATTTCACACAGACATACCCACACACACACACACAGTTCAGCCAGACATACACACACATACACAGTTCACCAGACATACACACACACAGTTCACCCAGACATACAGACACACACAGTTCTCCCAATCATACACACACACACACTCTTCACCCAGGCATGCACAGACACAGTTCACCCAGATAAAGACCCATACACACAATACACCCAGACATACACACGCAATTCACACAGACATGCACAAGCACACGCAGATCACCCAGACATACAAACACACGCAGTTCACCCAGACATACACACACTCACATTTCAACTAGACAAACATAAACACACACACAGTTCACCCAGAAATACACACGCACACACAGTTCACCAGACATGCACAAACACATTTCACCCAGACATACACACACACACAGTTCACACAGACATTCACACGCAGTTCACCGCGATATAAACACGCACACACAGTTCACACAGACATACACACACAATTCACCCAGACATACACACAGGTCTGCCAGACATATACACACACATTTCACACAGACATACCCACACACACACACACAGTTCAGCCAGACATACACACACATACACAGTTCACCAGACATACACACACACAGTTCACCCAGACATACAGACACACACAGTTCTCCCAATCATACACACACACACACTCTTCACCCAGGCATGCACAGACACAGTTCACCCAGATAAAGACCCATACACACAGTACACCCAGACATACACACGCAATTCACACAGACATGCACAAGCACACGCAGATCACCCAGACATACACACACACGCAGTACAAACAGACATGCACACACTCACATTTCACCCAGACAGACACAAACACACACACAAAGTTCACCCAGACATACACAGACACAGTTCACCCAGACATACACAAATACACACACATTTCACCAGACATACACACACACAGTTCACCCAGACATACACAGACACACAGTTCACACAATCATACACACACACACACTCTTCACCCAGACATGCACACACGCAGTACACCCAGACATACACACACAATTCACACAGACATACACAATCACACGCAGATCATCAGACATACACACACATGCAGTTCAACCAGACATGCACACACTCACATTTCACCCAGACAGACACAAACACACACACACAGTTCACCCAGACATACACACACACAGTTCACCCAGACATACACAAATACACACACAGTTCACCCAGACATACACAAATACACACACAGTTCAACCAGACATATACACACACACACACACACACACAGACATACATACACAGATACACACACACAAACACACACACACTTTTCACCCAGACATACACACACAAAGTTCACCCAGACATACATACACACAGTTCACCCAGACATACACACACAATTCACCCAGACATACACACAGTTCAGCCAGACATATACACACACATTCACATTGTTCACCCAGATATATACACATACATTTCACACAGACATACCCACACACACACACACAGTTCACCCAGGCATACACACACAGTTCACCCAGACATACACACGCACTCACACAGTTCACCCAAACATATACTCACACACCGTTCACCCAGACATACATACACACAGTTCACCCAGACATACACACACATTTCACCCAGATAAACACGCACACACACGCACATCACCCATGCACACACACAGATACATGCAGTTTACCCAGTCATCCAAACGCACACACACTGTTAACCCAGACATACACACACAAACACATACAGTTCACCCAGGCATACACACGCACACACAGTTCACCCAGGCATTCAAACGCACACATAGTTCACCCAGAAATAAATATGCAGCTAACACAGCCATTGACACGCACACACAGTTCAAACAAACATACACACACACATACAATTCACCGAGACATACACACACACAATTCACCCAGACATACACACACATTTCACCCAGACATACACTCATACACATTTCACCTAGACATACACACAAACACACAGTTCACACGTTCAAACACACAAACAGTGCACACAGACATACACACACATATGCAGTTCACCCAGAAATACACAAATGCACATGGTTCTGCCAGACATAGACAAACATGCAGTTAACCCAGACATTCACACAAACACACAGTTCACCCCGACATACAAATGCAGTTCACCATTGCACACACACAGATACCCACAGTTCACCCAGACATACAAACGCACACACACTGTTCAGCCAGACATACACACACACACACACACACACACAGTTCACCAAGGCCTACACACACACATGCATTTCACCCAGAATTATACGCACACAAAGTAAATCCAGACATACACACACTCACAGTTCCCCCAGACATACACAAATACACACACAGTTCAACCAGACTTACACACACACACACACACACACACACACACACACACACACACACACACACACACACACACACACACACACACACACACACACACACACACACACACACACACACACACACAAACACTCACACACATTTCACCCAGAGATACACACACACAGTTCACCTTGACATACATACACACAGTTCACCCAGACATACACACACAATTCACACAGACATACACACAGATCAGCCAGACATATACACACACATACGCACAGTTCACCCAGACATATACAGATACATTTCACACAGACATACCCACACACACACAGAGTTCACCCAGATATACACACACACAGTTCACCCAGACATACACACGCACTCACACAGTTCACCCAAACATATACCCACACACAGTTTACCCAGACATACGCCCACAAACAAACAGTTCACACAGTAATACATACACACAGTTCACCCAGCCATACACGCACACAGTTCACCCAGACATACACACACACACAGTTCACCCAGAAATACACATGCAGTTCACCCAGACATAAACTTGCACACACAATTCACCCAGACATACAAACACACGCAGTTCACCCAGACATACACACACTCACATTTCAACTAGACAAACATAAACACACACACAGTTCACCCAGAAATACACACGCACACACAGTTCACCAGACATGCACAAACACATTTCACCCAGACATACACACACACACAGTTCACACAGACATTCACACGCAGTTCACCGCGATATAAACACGCACACACAGTTCACACAGACATACACACACAATTCACCCAGACATACACACAGGTCTGCCAGACATATACACACACATTTCACACAGACATACCCACACACACACACACAGTTCAGCCAGACATACACACACATACACAGTTCACCAGACATACACACACACAGTTCACCCAGACATACAGACACACACAGTTCTCCCAATCATACACACACACACACTCTTCACCCAGGCATGCACAGACACAGTTCACCCAGATAAAGACCCATACACACAATACACCCAGACATACACACGCAATTCACACAGACATGCACAAGCACACGCAGATCACCCAGACATACAAACACACGCAGTTCACCCAGACATACACACACTCACATTTCAACTAGACAAACATAAACACACACACAGTTCACCCAGAAATACACACGCACACACAGTTCACCAGACATGCACAAACACATTTCACCCAGACATACACACACACACAGTTCACACAGACATTCACACGCAGTTCACCGCGATATAAACACGCACACACAGTTCACACAGACATACACACACAATTCACCCAGACATACACACAGGTCTGCCAGACATATACACACACATTTCACACAGACATACCCACACACACACACACAGTTCAGCCAGACATACACACACATACACAGTTCACCAGACATACACACACACAGTTCACCCAGACATACAGACACACACAGTTCTCCCAATCATACACACACACACACTCTTCACCCAGGCATGCACAGACACAGTTCACCCAGATAAAGACCCATACACACAATACACCCAGACATACACACGCAATTCACACAGACATGCACAAGCACACGCAGATCACCCAGACATACAAACACACGCAGTTCACCCAGACATACACACACTCACATTTCAACTAGACAAACATAAACACACACACAGTTCACCCAGAAATACACACGCACACACAGTTCACCAGACATGCACAAACACATTTCACCCAGACATACACACACACACAGTTCACACAGACATTCACACGCAGTTCACCGCGATATAAACACGCACACACAGTTCACACAGACATACACACACAATTCACCCAGACATACACACAGGTCTGCCAGTCATATACACACACATTTCACACAGACATACCCACACACACACACACAGTTCAGCCAGACATACACACACATACACAGTTCACCAGACATACACACACACAGTTCACCCAGACATACAGACACACACAGTTCTCCCAATCATACACACACACACACTCTTCACCCAGGCATGCACAGACACAGTTCACCCAGATAAAGACCCATACACACAGTACACCCAGACATACACACGCAATTCACACAGACATGCACAAGCACACGCAGATCACCCAGACATACACACACACGCAGTACAAACAGACATGCACACACTCACATTTCACCCAGACAGACACAAACACACACACAAAGTTCACCCAGACATACACAGACACAGTTCACCCAGACATACACAAATACACACACATTTCACCAGACATACACACACACAGTTCACCCAGACATACACAGACACACAGTTCACACAATCATACACACACACACACTCTTCACCCAGACATGCACACACGCAGTACACCCAGACATACACACACAATTCACACAGACATACACAATCACACGCAGATCATCAGACATACACACACATGCAGTTCAACCAGACATGCACACACTCACATTTCACCCAGACAGACACAAACACACACACACAGTTCACCCAGACATACACACACACAGTTCACCCAGACATACACAAATACACACACAGTTCACCCAGACATACACAAATACACACACAGTTCAACCAGACATATACACACACACACACACACACAGACATACATACACAGATACACACACACAAACACACACACACTTTTCACCCAGACATACACACACAAAGTTCACCCAGACATACATACACACAGTTCACCCAGACATACACACACAATTCACCCAGACATACACACAGTTCAGCCAGACATATACACACACATTCACACAGTTCAATCAGACATATACACACACATTTCACACAGACATACCCCCACACACACACTGTTCACCCAGACATGCGCACACACAGTACACCCAGACATACACACGCAATTCACACAGACATACACAATCACACGCAGATCATCAGACATACACACACACGCAGTTCAACCAGACATGCACACACTCACATTTCACCCAGACAGACACAAACACACACACACAGTTCACCCAGACAAACACACACACAGTTCACCCAGACATACACAAATACATACACAGTTCACCCAGACATACACAAATACACACACAGTTCAACCAGACATACACACACACACACACACACACACACACACACACACACACACACACACACACACACACACACACACACACATACACACACACAAACACACACACACTTTTCACCCAGATATACACACACACTGTTCACCCAGACATACATACACACAGTTCACCTTGACATACACACACAATTCACCCAGACATACACACAGTTCAGCCAGACATATACACACACATTCACACAGTTCACCCAAACATATACTCACACACAGTTCACCCAGACATACATACACACAGTTCACCCAGACATGCACACACATTTCACCCAGATATATACGCGCACACACGCACATCACCCATGCACACACACAGATACACACAGTTCACCCAGTCATCCAAACGCACACACACTGTTAAGCCAGACATACACACACAAACACACACAGTTCACCCAGGCATACACATGCACACACAGTTCACCCAGGCATTCAAACGCACACATAGTTCACCCAGAAATACACATGCAGTTAACACAGCCATAGTCACACACACGCAGTTTAAACAAACATATACACACACACAATTCACCCAGACATACACACACACAGTTCACCCAGTCATACACACACATTTCACCCAGACATACAAACGCGCGCACACAGTTCACCTAGACGTATACTCATACACATTTCACCCAGACATACAAACTAACACACAGTTCACATGTTCAAACACACAAACAGTGCACACAGACATACACACACATATGCAGTTCACCCAGAAATACACAAACACACACGGTTCTGCCAGACATAGACAAACTGCAGTTAACCCAGACATTCACACAAACACACAGTTCACCCCGACATACAAACGCAGTTCACCCATGCACACACACAGATACACACAGTTCACCCAGACATACAAACGCACACACACTGTACAGCCAGACATAAACACACACACACACATACTTCACCCAGGCCTACACACGCACATGCATTTCACCCAGGATTATATGCACACAAAGTAAATCCAGACATACACACACTCACAGTTCCCCAAGACATACACAAATACACACACAGTTCAACCAGACATATACACACACATGCACACGCAGTTCACCCAGAAAAACAGACAAACAATTCACCTAGACATATACAAACTCACTTCACCCAGACATACCCACACACACACACACACTCACACACACACATTTCACCCAGCCATACACACACACAGTTCACCCAGACATACAGACAATGACACAGTTCACCCAGAGATACACACACACACACACACACACACACACACACACAAACACAAACACACACACACATACACACACACACACACAGTTCACCCAAACATACACACACACACAGTTCACCCGGACATGCACACAGACAGTTCAGCCAGACATACGCACATACACACAGTTCACCCAGACATACAAACGCAGGTCACCCAGAAATACACACGCAGTTGAGCCAGACATATACACACGTGCAGCTCACCCAGACAAACACGCACTCACATTTCACCCAGACAGAAAAGGAAATGCATACAGTTCCCCCATACATGCACACAAATAAACACACACAGTTCACCCTCACACACACACACACATAGTTCACCCAGACATGCAAACGCACACACAAAATTCACCCAGACAAACACACGCACACACAAACATTCACCCAGACATCCACACACACACACACACACACACACACACACACACACACACACACACACACACACACACACACACACACACACACACACACACACACACACACACACACACACACACACAGTTAACCCAGACAAACATACGGACACACAGTACACCCACATATACACGCACATGCAGTTCACCCAGACATACACACACTCAGTTGACCCAGACATACACACACACACACAGTTCACCCAGACATACAAACGCAGGTCACCCAGACATACACACACACACAAAGACACAGTTCACCCAGACAAACACACAGACACACAGCTCACCCAGATATACACGCACATGCAATTCACCCAGACATACACGCACACAGTTCATGCAGACATACACACACACACACATGCACATACAATTCAGCCAGACATACACACAGTTCAGCCAGACATATACACACACATACGCACACACTTCACCCAGACAAGCACACAAACAATTCAGCTAGACATATACACACGCACATCACCCAGACATACACACACACACACACACACACACACACACACACACACACACACACACACACACACACACACACACACACACACACACACACACACACACACACACACACACACACACACACACACAGAGTTCTCCCAAACATACACACACACACAGTTCACCCGGACATACACACACACATTTCACCCAGACATTCACACACACACACACAGTTCACCCAGACATACAAACGTAGTTCACCCACACATACACACGCAGTTCACCCTGACATATACACACCTGCAGCTCACCCAGACATACACACACTCATATTTCACCCAGACAGACCCAAACACACGCACAGTTCACCCATACATACACAAAAACAAACACACACAATTCACCCAGACATAGAGACGCACACACGCAGTTTACCCACACACACACACACACATAGTTCACCCAGACATACAAATGCACACACAAAATTCACCCAGACATACACACGCGCGCACACACACACATACAGTTCAACCAGACATACACACGGACACACATTTCACCCAGATATACACGCACATGCAGTTCACCCAGACATACACACACACAGTTCACCCAGACATACAGACGCAGGTCACCCAGACACACACAGGCAGCTCACCTTGACATATACAAATGTGTAGTTCACCTAGACATTCACACACTCACATTTCACCCAGACAGACACAAACACACGCACAGTTCACCCATACATACACACAAACACACACAGTTCACCCAGACATACAGACACACACACACAGTTCACCCAAACATATAGACGCACCCACGCAGTTCACCCACACACACACACACACACACACATACACATAGTTCACCCAGGCATACAAACACACTGACACACAGTTCTCCCATATATACACACACACGCAGTTCACCCAGGCATGCACAGACATTCAGTTCACCCAGACATTCACACACACGCATTTCACCCAGACAGACACATGCAGTTCACCCAGACATAGACACGCAGATGCAGTTCAAACAGACACACACACACACATACACACACACACACGCAGTTCACCCAGATATACACAAACTCACAGTTCACCCAGACATACACACGCACAAACACACAGTTCACACAGACATACACACAAACAAACACACACAGTTCACCCAGACATACAGACACACACACACAGTTCACCCAAACATACAGACGCACCCACGCAGTTCACCTACACACACACACACACACACTCATAGTTCACCCAGGCATACAAACATACTCACACAGTTCACCCAGACATACACATGCGCACACACACACTTCACCCAGACATCCACACCCACACACACACACAGTGCACCCAGACAAACACACTGACACACAGTTCACCCATATATACACACACACGCAGTTCACCCAGGCATGCACAGACATTCAGTTCACCCAGACATTCACACACACGCATTTCACCCAGACAGACACATGCAGTTCACCCAGACATAGACACACACATGCAGTTCAAACAGACACACACACACACATACACACACACACACACACACACACACACGCAGTTCACCCTGATGCACACACACTCACAGTTCACCCAGACATACACACGGACAAACACACAGTTCACCCAGACATACTGACAGAAAGTTCACCCAGACACACACACACACACACACACACACACACACACAGAGTTCAACCAGACATACACAGGCACACACGCAGTTCACCCAGACATACACACAGACACACACTGTTCACCCAGACATATAAATGCACACACACAGTTTACCCAGATATACAAATGCACGCACACACATTTCACACAGGCATACACACGCACAGGGACACAATTCACCCAGACATACACACGCACATGCAGTTCACCCAGACATACACACAAACAGTTCACTTAGACCTATACACACACACTACACCCAGACATACCAACATCCACACATACAATTCACCCAGACATACACACACACAGTTCATCAAGACATACACGCACACATAGTTCTCCCAGACATACACACACACACACATTTCAGCCTGACATACTCACACACTCAGTTCACTAGGACATACACAGACACTCAGTTCACCCAGACATACACACGCAGTTCACCCAGAGATACACCCGCAGACGCAGTTCACCCAGGCATACACACACACAGTTCACCAAGACATTTCAGCCAGACATACACACACACTCAGTTCACTAGGACATACACAGACATTCAGTTCACCCAGACATACACACGCAGTTCACGTAGACATTGGCATGCAAACGCAGTTCAAACAGATATATACACAAATGCAGTTCACCCAGACATACACATACACACGCAGTTCACGTAGACATAGGCATGCAAACGCAGTTCAAACAGATATACACACAAATGCAGTTCACCCAGACATACACAAACACACACTCAGTTCTCCCAGACAAACACACACACACAAACAAACATTTCGCACAGACATACACACACACAGTTCACCCAGACACACACACAGACACACACACACATTTCACGCAGACATACACACACACACACATGCAGTTCACCCAGACACACACACAAACACACACAGTTCACCCAGACATACAAACACAGACAGTTCACCCAGACATACACACGCACACAGATGCAGTTCACCCAGACATAAACACACACGCACAGTTCACCCAGATATACACGCACACTCAGTTCACCCAGACATACACAGACACTAAGTTCACCCAGACATACACACGCACACAGATGCAGTTCCCCCAGACATAAATACACACACACAGTTCACCCAGATATACACACACACTCAGTTCACCCAGACATACACAGACACTAAGTTCACCCAGACATACACACGCAGTTTGCACAGTCATAGACATGCACACACAGTTCAAACAGACATACACACACACGCAGTTCAGCCAGACATACACACACTCATATTTTACCCAGACACACACAAACACACACACCGCTCACCCAGACATACACACACACACACACACACCCACACACACACACTCACATTTCACCCAGACATACACAAACACACGCACACTTCACCCAGACACACACACACAAACACATTTCAACCAGGCACACAGCGCACCCACACAGTTTACCCAGACATACACTCATACACAGTTCACCCGGACATACACACAAACACACAGTTCACCCAGCCAAAAAGACACACAGTTCACACAGACATACACACACAGTTCACCCAGACATACACACACAGAAACAGTTCAGCGAGACATATACACACCCGCAGTTCACCCAGACATTCACACACACACACAGACAGTTCACCCAGACATACAAACACAGTTCACCCAGACATACATACGTACACGCAGTTCACCCAAGCATATACACACATGCAGTTCACCCAGACATACACAGACACACACAGTTCAGTCGGACATACACATGGACACACAATTCAACCAGACATACACACACACACAGTTCACCCAGACATACACACACACACAATTCAACCAGACATACACAAACACACACACATTTCACCCAGACACACACACGCAGTTTACCCAGACATACACACACTCGCATTTCACCCAGACAGACATAAAAACGCACGGTTCACCCAGACATACACACATACAATGTTCACAAAGACAGACACAAACACAGATCACCCAGACATACACACACACACATACACACAAACAGACATGCACACACACACAGATTTCACCGAAACATACAGACACACACATGCAGTTCACCCAGACACACACAAACACAGTTCAGCCAGACATCCACATGCACACACACCATTCACCCAGACACATACACGCACACACAGTTCACCGAGACACACACACACACAGTTCAGCCAGACATCCACATGCACACACACCATTCACCCAGACACATACACGCACACACAGTTCACCCTGACATACAAAGACATTCATTTCACCCAGACATACACATGCAGTTTGCACAGTAATAGACATGCACACGCAGTTCAAACAGACATACACACACACGCAGTTCAGCCAGACATACACACACTCATATTTTACCCAGACACACACATACACACACACCGTTCACCCAGACATACTCACACACACACACACACACACACACACACACACACACACACACACACACACACACACACACACACACACACACACACACACACACACACACACACACACGCACACACACATACACAGTTCACCCAGACATACACACACACAGACGGAGTTCACCCAGACATGCACATACGGTTCACCCAGACATGCACAAGCACATGCATTTCACCCAGAAAAACAGACACACAAACAAACACTTTTCACCCAGACATACAGAAACACACAGTTCACCCAGACATACATGCACACACACATTTCACAGATGAACACATGCAGTTCACCAAGACATACACACGCACATGCAGTTCAACAAGCTATACACACACACACATTTCCCCCAGACATACACAAACACACAGTTCATCCAGACATACATACACACACACAATTCACACAGGCATACACACACAATTCATACAGACAAACATATACACAGTTTACCCAGAAATACACACACACAGTTCACCCAGGCATACACACACACACACACACACACACACACACACACACACACACACACACACACACACACACACACACACACACACACACACACACACACACACACACAGTTCATCCAAACAAACATGCACACGCAGTTCACCCAGACATACGCACGCACACACACAGACATTTCAACCTGACATACACACATACACACATAATTCACCCAGACGTACACACACACATTGCACCCAGATATACACACATACATACACACACCCACACAGTTCACCCAGACATATACATGCACACATGCAGTTCACCCAGACACACACACACACAAAAACAGTTCACCCATACATAAAAACACATACACACAGTTCACCCTGACATACACACACACACACCGTTCACCCAGACATACACACACACTCAGTTCACCCAGACATACACAGAAAATGCAGTTTACCCAGACATACACACACATGCAGATCTCCCAGACATACACACACACGCAGATCACCCAGACATACACACACACTCACACAGTTTACCCAGACATACAAACTCACGCAGTTCACCCAGACATACACACACACAGTTCACCCAGACACACACACAAACACACACACATGTGTGTGTATGTCTGGGTGAACCTTGTGTGTGTGTGTTTGTCAGGTTAAACTGTGTGTGTGTGCGTGTTTATGTCTGGGTGTACTGTGTGAGCATGGGTATGTCTGGCTGGACTGTCTTTGTGTGTGTGTGTGTATGATTGGGTGAACTGCGTGTGTATGTCTGGGTGAACTGCGTGTGTGTGTTTGTCTGGGTTAACTGTGTTTTTGTGTGTGCGCGTTTGTGTGTGTGTATGTCTGGGTTACCTTCGTGTGTGTGCATATCTGTGTGAACAGGGTGTGTGTGTATGTCTGGGAGAACTGTGTGTGTGTGGTTGTTTGGGTGAACTGCCTCTGTGTGTATGTCTGTGTTATATGCCTGTGTGTGTATCTCTGAGTGAACTGCTTGTTTGTTATTGTCTGGGTGAACTGAGTGTGCGTGAGTATGTCTGGATGAGCTGCGTGTGTATGTCTGGATGAACTGCGTGTGTATGTCTGGGTGAACTGCGTTTGTGTGTCTGTATGTCTGGGTGAACAGTGTGTATGTGTATGTCTGGGTGAACTGCGAGTGTGTGTGTGTATTTCTGGGTGAACTGTATGTGTGTGTGTATTTCTGTGTGATCTACGTGTGTGGGTATAACTAGGTGATCTGTGTGTGTGTGTGTATGTCTGGGTGAACTGCATGTGTGTGTATGTCTGGGTGAACTGAGTGTGCGTGTGTATGTCTGGGTGAATTATGCGTGTGTTTGTATGTCTGGCTGAATTAAGTGTGCATGTGTATGTCTGGGTGAACTCTGTCTGTGTGCGTGTGTATGCCTGGGTGAACTGTGTGTTTGTGCATGTGTATCTCTTGGTGAACTGTGTGTGTGTGTTTGTATGTCTGGCTGAATTAAGTGTGCGTGTGTATGCCTGGGTGAACTGTGCGTTTGTGCATGTGTATCTCTTGGTGAACTGTGTTTGTGCGTTTGTATGTCTGGGTGAACTGTGTTTGTGTGTATGTTTGTGCACGTGCGTGCATGCGTGTGCGTCTGGGTGAACTGCATGTTCGAAAGTCTGGGGGAACGCTATGTGTGTGAGTGTGTGTGTATGTCTGGGTGAACTGAGTGTATGTGTATGTCTGGGTGAACTGTGTGTGCATGTGTATGTCTGGGTGAACTCTGTTTGTGTGCATGTGTATCTCTTGGTGAACTGAGTGTGTTTGCGGATGTATGTCTGGGCGAACTGTGTATGTATGTCTGTGTGAACTGCGTGTGTGTGTGTGTGGGTCTGTGTGAAATGTGTGTGTGTATGTATGTCTGGGTGATCTGTGTGTGTGTGTGTATGTCTGGGTGAACATCGTGTGTGTGTATGCCTAGGTGAACTGCATGTGCGTGTGTATGTCTGGGTGAACTACATGTGTGTTTGTATGCCCGGGTGAATTGTGTGTGCGTGTGTATGTCTGGTTGAACTCTGTTTGTGTGCATGTGTATGCCTGGGTGAACTGAATGTGTTTGCGGGTGTATGTCTGGGTGAAATGTGTGTGTTTATGTCTGTGTGAACTGTGTGTGTGTGTGTGTGTGTGTGTGTGGGTCTGGGTGAAATGTTTGTGTGTACGTATGTCTGGGTGAACTGTGTGTGTGTGTCTGTCAGTGTGAACTGTGTGCATGTGTGTGTGTGTGTTTGTCGGGGAGAACTATGTGTGTATGTTTGTGTATATGTGTGGATGAACAGTGTGTATGTCTGGTGAACAGTGTGTATGTCTGGGTGAATTGTGTGTGTTTGTGTATGTCTAGGTGAACTGCGTTTATGTATGTCTGGATAAACAGTGTGTGTATATGTCTGGGTGAACAGTGTGTATGTCTGGGTGAATTATGCGCGTTTGTGCATGTCTGGGTGCACTGTGCATATGTATGTCTGGGTGAACTGTGTGTGTGTATGTCTGGGTGAACTGTGTTTGGATGCCTGGCTGAACTGCCTGTGTGTGTGTATGTCTGAGTGAACTGCGTGTGCATGTGTATGTGTGGGTGAACTATGTATGTGTTGGTATGTCTGGGTGAATTAAGTGCGCGTGTGTATGCCTGGGTGAACTCTTTGTGTGTGCGTGTGTATGCCTGGGTGAACTGTCTGTTTGTGCATGTGTATCTCTGGGTGAACTGTGTGTGAGTGTTTTTATGTCTGGGTGAACTGTGTGTGTGTGTGTGTGTGTGTTTGTATTTCAGGGTGAACCGCGTGTGTGTGTATATGTCTGGGTGAACTGTGTGGGTGTGTGTATGTGTGTATGTCTGGGTGAACTGTCTGTGTGTGCATTTGTAGGTCTGGGTGAACCTTGGGCGTGTGTGTATGTCAGGTTAAACTGTGTGTGTGTGCATGTGTATGTCTGGGTGAAATGAGTGGGCGTGAGTATCTTTGGGTGAGGTGTGTGTGTATCCCTTAGTGAACTGCAGGTGTGTGCATATGTCTGGGTGAACTGCGTGTGTGTGTGTGTGTATGTCTGGGTGAACTGTGTGTTTGTGCATGTGTATCTCTTGGTGAACTTTGTGTGTGCGTTTGTATGTCTGGGTGGACTGTGTTTGTGTGTATGTGTGTGTGTGTGTGCATGCGTATGCGTGTGTGTCTGTGTAAACTGCCTGTGTGTAAGTCTGGGTGAACGCTGTGTGTGTGAGTGTGTGTGTATGACTGGGTGAAGTGAGTGTATGTGTATGTCTGGGTGAACTGTGTGTGCATGGGTATGTCTGGGTGAACGGTGTGTGTGTGCATGTGTATGTCTGGGTGAACGGTGTGTGTGTGTTTTTATGTTGGGTTGAACTGTGTGTGCGTGTGTGTGTGTGTGTGTGTGTGTGTGTGTGTGTGTGTGTGTGTCTGTGTGAACTGCGTGTGTGTGTGTATGTCTGGGTGAACTGAGTGGGTGTGTGTATGTCTGGGTGCACTCTGTGTCTGTCTGTCTGGGTGAAACGTGTGTCTGTGTGTGTATGTCACGTTATACTGTGTGTGTTTATGTGTGTGTGTCTGGGTGTACTGTGTGAGCATGGCTATGTCTGGGTGGACTGTCTGTGTGTGCATGTGTATGTCTGGGTGATCTGCATGTGTATGTCTGGGTGAACTGCGTGTGTGTGTTTGTCTTGGTGAACTGTGTGTGTGTGTGTGTGTGTGTGTGTGTGTGTGTGTGTGTGTGTGTGTGTGTGTGTGTGTGTGTGTGTGTGTGTGTGTATGCCTGGGTTACCTTCGTGTGTGTGCATATCTGGGTGAACTGGGTGTGTGTGCTTGTCTGGGTGAACTGCGTTTGTGTGGTTATCTGGGCGAACTGCGTTTTTGTGTATGTCTGGGTGAACTGCGTCTGTGTGTATGTCTTGGTGAACTGTGTGTGTGTGTATGCCTGGGTTACATTCGTGTGTGTGCATATCTGGGTGAACTGGGTGTGTGTGCTTGTCTGGGTGAACTGCGTTTGTGTGGTTATCTGGGCAAACTGCGTTTTTGTGTATGTCTGGGTGAACTGCGTCTGTGTGTATGTCTGGGTGATATGCATGAGCGTGGGTATTTCTGGGTGAGCTGTGTGTGTAGCTCTTAGTGGACTGCGCGTGTGTGCATATGTCTGGATGAACAGCATGTGTGTGTGTCTATGTCTGGGTGAACTGTGCCCGTGTGCATGTCTGGGTGATATGCCATGTGTGTGAATCTCTGAGGGAACTGCTTGTTTGTGTATGTCTGGGTGAAATGAGTGTGCGTGAGTATGTCTGGATGAACTGCGTGTGTATGTCTGGGTGAACTGTGTGTGTGTGTTTATGTCTGGGTGAACTGTGTGTGTGTGTATGTCTGGGTGAACTGCAAGTATGTGTGTGTATTTCTGGGTGAACTGTATGTGTGTGTGTATGTCTGTGTGATCTACGTGTGTGGGTATAACTGGGTGATCTGTGTGTGTGTGTACGTCTGGGTGAACATCGTCTGTTTGTGTGTCTGAGTGAACTGCGTGTGCGTGTGTATGTCTGGGTGAACTACATGTGTGTTTGTATGTCCCGGTGAATTGTGTGTGCGTGTGTATGTCTGGGTGAACTCTGTGTGCATGTGTATCTCTTGGTGAACTGAGTGTGTTTGCGGATGTATGTCTGGGCAAACTGTGTATGTATGTCTGTGTGAACTGCGTGTGTGTGTGTGTGGGTCTGTGTGAAATGTGTGTGTGTATGTATGTCTGGGTGATCTGTGTGTGTGTGTGTATGTCTGGGTGAACATCGTGTGTGTGTATGCCTAGGTGAACTGCATGTGCGTGTGTATGTCTGGGAGAACTACATGTGTGTTTGTATGCCCGGGTGAATTGTGTGTGCGTGTGTATGTCTGGTTGAACTCTGTTTGTGTGCATGTGTATGCCTGGGTGAACTGAGTGTGTTTGCGGGTGTATGTCTGGGTGGAATGTGTGTGTTTATGTCTGTGTGAACTGTGTGTGTGTGTGTGTGTGTGTGTGTGTGGGTCTGGGTGAAATGTTTGTGTGTATGTATGTCTGGGTGAACTGTGTGTGTGTGTCTGTCAGTGTGAACTGTGTGCATGGGTGTGTGTGTGTTTGTCGGGGAGAACTATGTGTGTATGTTTGTGTATATGTGTGGATGAACAGTGTGTATGTCTGGGTGAACAGTGTGTATGTCTGGGTGAATTGTGTGTGTTTGTGTATGTCTAGGTGAACTGCGTTTATGTATGTCTGGATAAACAGTGTGTGTATATGTCTGGGT
Organism: Isurus oxyrinchus; assembly: GCA_026770705.1. Taxonomy (NCBI): domain Eukaryota; kingdom Metazoa; phylum Chordata; class Chondrichthyes; order Lamniformes; family Lamnidae; genus Isurus; species Isurus oxyrinchus. Next base: position 25,340,494 of record JANJGN010000017.1, read on the forward strand.
GAACAGTGTGTATGTCTGGGTGAATTATGCGCGTTTGTGCATGTCTGGGTGCACTGTGGATATGTATGTCTGGGTGAACTGTGTGTGTGTATGTCTGGGTGAACTGTGTTTGGATGCCTGGCTGAACTGCCTGTGTGTGTGTATGTCTGAGTGAACTGCATGTGCATGTGTATGTGTGGGTGAACTATGTATGTGTTGGTATGTCTGGGTGAATTAAGTGTGCGTGTGTATGCCTGGGTGAACTCTTTGTGTGTGCGTGTGTATGCCTGGGTGAACTGTCTGTTTGTGCATGTGTATCTCTGGGTGAACTGTGTGTGAGTGTTTTTATGTCTGGGTGAACTGTGTGTGTGTGTGTGTGTGTGTGTTTGTATTTCAGGGTGAACCGCGTGTGTGTGTATATGTCTGGGTGAACTGTGTGGGTGTGTGTATGTGTGTATGTCTGGGTGAACAGTCTGTGTGTGCGTTTGTAGGTCTGGGTGAACCTTGGGCGTGTGTGTATGTCAGGTTAAACTGTGTGTGTGTGCATGTGTATGTCTGGGTGATATGAGTGGGCGTGAGTATCTTTGGGTGAGGTGTGTGTGTATCCCTTAGTGAACTGCAGGTGTGTGCATATGTCTGGGTGAACTGCGTGTGTGTGTGTGTGTATGTCTGGGTGAACTGTGTGTTTGTGCATGTGTATCTCTTGGTGAACTTTGTGTGTGCGTTTGTATGTCTGGGTGGACTGTGTTTGTGTGTATGTGTGTGTGTGTGTGTGTGCATGCGTATGCGTGTGTGTCTGTGCAAACTGCCTGTGTGTAAGTCTGGGTGAACGCTGTGTGTGTGAGTGTGTGTGCATGACTGGGTGAAGTGAGTGTATGTGTATGTCTGGGTGAACTGTGTGTGCATGGGTATGTCTGGGTGAACGGTGTGTGTGTGCATGTGTATGTCTGGGTGAACGGTGTGTGTGTGTTTTTATGTTGGGTTGAACTGTGTGTGCGTGTGTGTGTGTGTGTGTGTGTGTGTGTGTGTGTGTGTGTGTGTGTGTGTGTCTGTGTGAACTGCGTGTGTGTGTGTATGTCTGGGTGAACTGAGTGGGTGTGTGTATGTCTGGGTGCACTCTGTGTCTGTCTGTCTGGGTGAAACGTGTGTCTGTGTGTGTATGTCACGTTATACTGTGTGTGTTTATGTGTGTGTGTCTGGGTGTACTGTGTGAGCATGGCTATGTCTGGGTGGACTGTCTGTGTGTGCATGTGTATGTCTGGGTGATCTGCGTGTGTATGTCTGGGTGAACTGCGTGTGTGTGTTTGTCTTGGTGAACTGTGTGTGTGTGTGTGTGTGTGTGTGTGTGTGTGTGTGTGTGTGTGTGTGTGTGTGTGTGTGTGTGTGTGTGTGTGTGTGTGTGTGTGTGTGTGTGTATGCCTGGGTTACCTTCGTGTGTGTGCATATCTGGGTGAACTGGGTGTGTGTGCTTGTCTGGGTGAACTGCGTTTGTGTGGTTATCTGGGCGAACTGCGTTTTTGTGTATGTCTGGGTGAACTGCGTCTGTGTGTATGTCTTGGTGAACTGTGTGTGTGTGTATGCCTGGGTTACATTCGTGTGTGTGCATATCTGGGTGAACTGGGTGTGTGTGCTTGTCTGGGTGAACTGCGTTTGTGTGGTTATCTGGGCAAACTGCGTTTTTGTGTATGTCTGGGTGAACTGCGTCTGTGTGTATGTCTGGGTGATATGCGTGAGCGTGGGTATTTCTGGGTGAGCTGTGTGTGTAGCTCTTAGTGGACTGCGTGTGTGTGCATATGTCTGGATGAACAGCATGTGTGTGTGTCTATGTCTGGGTGAACTGTGCCCGTGTGCATGTCTGGGTGATATGCCATGTGTGTGAATCTCTGAGGGAACTGCTTGTTTGTGTATGTCTGGGTGAAATGAGTGTGCGTGAGTATGTCTGGATGAACTGCGTGTGTATGTCTGGGTGAACTGTGTGTGTGTGTTTATGTCTGGGTGAACTGTGTGTGCGTGTATGTCTGGGTGAACTGCGAGTATGTGTGTGTATTTCTGGGTGAACTGTATGTGTGTGTGTATGTCTGTGTGATCTACGTGTGTGTGTATAACTGGGTGATCTGTGTGTGTGTGTACGTCTGGGTGAACATCGTCTGTTTGTGTGTCTGAGTGAACTGCGTGTGCGTGTGTATGTCTGGGTGAACTATATGTGTGTTTGTATGTCCCGGTGAATTGTGTGTGCGTGTGTATGTCTGGGTGAACTCTGTTTGTGTGCATGTGTATCTCTTGGTGAACTGAGTGTGTTTGCGGATGTATGTCTGGGCGAACTGTGTATGTATGTCTGTGTGAACTGCGTGTGTGTGTGTGTGGGTCTGTGTGAAATGTGTGTGTGTATGTATGTCTGGGTGATCTGTGTGTGTGTGTGTATGTCTGGGTGAACATCGTGTGTGTGTATGCCTAGGTGAACTGCATGTGCGTGTGTATGTCTGGGTGAACTACATGTGTGTTTGTATGCCCGGGTGAATTGTGTGTGCGTGTGTATGTCTGGTTGAACTCTGTTTGTGTGCATGTGTATGCCTGGGTGAACTGAGTGTGTTTGCGGGTGTATGTCTGGGTGAAATGTGTGTGTTTATGTCTGTGTGAACTGTGTGTGTGTGTGTGTGTGTGTGTGGGTCTGGGTGAAATGTTTGTGTGTATGTATGTCTGGGTGAACTGTGTGTGTGTGTCTGTCAGTGTGAACTGTGTGCATGGGTGTGTGTGTGTTTGTCGGGGAGAACTATGTGTGTATGTTTGTGTATATGTGTGCATGAACAGTGTGTATGTCTGGGTGAACAGTGTGTATGTCTGGGTGAATTGTGTGTGTTTGTGTATGTCTAGGTGAACTGCGTTTATGTATGTCTGGATAAACAGTGTGTGTATATGTCTGGGTGAACAGTGTGTATGTCTGGGTGAATTATGCACGTTTGTGCATGTCTGGGTGCACTGTGGATATGTATGTCTGGGTGAACTGTGTGTGTGTATGTCTGGGTGAACTGTGTTTGGATGCCTGGCTGAACTGCCTGTGTGTGTGTATGTCTGAGTGAACTGCGTGTGCATGTGTATGTGTGGGTGAACTATGTATGTGTTGGTATGTCTGGGAGAATTAAGTGTGCGTGTGTATGCCTGGGTGAACTCTTTGTGTGTGCGTGTGTATGCCTGGGTGAACTGTCTGTTTGTGCATGTGTATCTCTGGGTGAACTGTGTGTGAGCGTTTGTATGTCTGGGTGGACTGTGTTTGTGTGTATGTGTGTGTGTGTTTGTGTGTGCATATGCGTGTGTGTCTGGGTGAACTGCGTGTGTGTAAGTGTGGGTGAACGCAGTGTGTGCGAGTGTGTGTGTATGTCTGGGTGAACTGAGTGTATGTGTATGTCTGGGTGAACTGTGTGTGCATGTGTATGTCTGGGTGAACGCTGTGTGTGTGCATGTGTATGTCTGGGTGAACTGTGTGTGTGTGTTTTTATGTCTGGGTGAACTGTGTGTGTGTGTGTGTGTGTGTGTGTGTGTGTGTGTGTGTGTGTGTGTGTGTGTGTGTGTGTGTGTGTGTGTGTGTGTGTGAGTGAAATGCATGTGTGTGTGTATATGTCTGGGTGAACAGTGTGGCTGTGTGTATGTGTGTATGTCTGGGTGCACTCTGTGTGTGTATGTCTGGGTGAACCTTGGGTGTGTGTGTATGTCAGCTTAAACTGTGTGTGCGTGCATGTGTATGTCTGGGTGTACTGTGTGAGCATGGGTATGTCTGTGTGGACTGTCTTTGTGAGCGTGTGTATGTCTGGGTGAACTGCGTGTGTATGTCTGGGTGAATTGCGTATGTGTGTTTGTCTGGTTTTACTGTGTGTGTTTGTGTGCATGCGTGTGTGTGTGTGTGTGTGTGTGTGTGTGTGTGTGTGTGTGTGTATGTTGGGTTACCTTCGTATGTGTGCAGATCTGTGTGAACTGCGTTTGTGTTTATGTCTGTGTGAACTGCGTGTGTGTGGTTGTCTGGGTGAACTACGTTTGTGTGTATGTCGGGGTGAAATGTGTGTGTTTATGTCTGTGTGAACTGTGTGTGTGTCTGTGGGTCTGGGTGAAATGTGTGTGTGTTTGTGTATGTCTGGGTGAACTGTGTGTGTGTGTTTGTCTGGGTGAACTGTGTGTGTGTGTGTGTGTGTGTGTGTGTGTGTATGTGTGTGTGTGTGTGTGTGCGTATGTCTGGGTTACCTTCGTGTGTGTGCATATCTGTGTGAACTGTGTGTGTGTGTGGGTGAACTGCGTGCGTGTGGTTGTCTGGATAAACTGCGTCTGTGAGTATGTCTGGGAGAACTGCGTCTGTGTGTATGTCTGGGTGATATGCCTGCGTATGTATCTCTGAGTGACCTTCTTGTTTGTGTATGTCTGGGTGAACTGCGTGTGTGTGTGTATGTGTGGGTGAACTATGTATGTGTTGCTATGTCTGGGTGAATTAAGTGTGCGTGTGTATGTGTGGGTGAACTCTGTGTGTGCATTTGTATGCCTGGGTGAACTGTGTGTTTGTGCATGTGTATCTCTTGGTGAACTGTGTGTGTGCGTTTGTATGTCTGGGTGGACTGTGTTTGTGTGTTTGTGTGTGTGTGTGTGTGTGCATATGCGTGTGTGTCTGTGTGAACTGCGTGTGTGTAAGTTTGGGTGAACGCTGTGTGTGAGTGTGTGTGTATGTCTGGGTGAAGTGGGTGTGCTTGGGTATGTCTGGGTGAATGGTATGTGTGTGCATGTGTATGTCTGGGTGAACTGTGTGTGTGTGTTTTTATGTCTGGTGAACTGTGTGTGTGTGTGTATGTGTGTGTGTGTGTTTGTATTTCTGGGTGAACTGCGTGTGTGTGTTTGTATACGTCTGGGTGAACTGTGTGGGTGTGTGTATGTGTGTATGTCTGGGTGCACTCTGTGTGTGTATGTCTGGGTGAACCTTGGGTGTGTGTGTATGTCAGGTTAAACTGTGTGTGTGTGCGTGTGTATGTCTGGGTGAATTGTGTGTGTGTTTATGTCTGGGTGAACTGTGTGTGTTTGTGTGTGTGTGTGTGTGTGTGTGTGTGTGTGTGTGTGTGTGTGTGTGTGTGTTTGGATTTCTGGGTAAAATGTGTGTGTGTGTATATGTCTGGGTGAAGTGTGTGGGTGTGTGTGTGTGTGTGTGTGTATGTCTGCGTGCACTCTGTGTGTGTATGTCTGGGTGAACATTGGGTGTGTATGTATGTCAGGTTAAACTGTGTGTGTGCGTGTGTATGTCTGGGTGTACTGTGTGAGCATGGGTAGGTCTGGGTGAACGGTGTGTCTGTGCATGTGTATGTCTAGGTGAAAAGAGTGTGCGTGAGTATGTCTGGATAAACTGCGTATGAATGCCTGGGTGAACTGCCTGTGTGTGTGTATGTCTGAGTGAACTGCGTGTGTGTGTGTATGTGTGGGTGAACCATGTATGTGTTGCTATGTCTGGGTGAATTAAGTGTGCGTGTGTATGTCTGGGTGAACTCTGTGTGTGCGTGTGTATGCCTGGGTGAACTGTGTGTTTGTGCATGTGTATCTCTTGGTGAACTGTGTGTGTGCGTTTGTATGTCTGGGTGGACTGTGTTTGTGTGTATGTGTGTGTGTGTGTGTGTGTGTGTGTGTGTGTGTGCATATGCGTGTGTGTCTGTGTGAACTGCATGTGTGTAAGTCTGGGTGAACGCTGTGTGTGTGAGTGTGTGTGTATGTCTGGATGAAGTGAGTGTATGTGTATGTCTGGGTGAACTGTGTGTGCGTGGGTATGTCTGGGTGAACGGTATGTGTGTGCATGTGTATGTCTGGGTGAACTGTGTGTGTGTGTTTTTATGTCTGGTGAACTGTGTGTGTGTGTGTATGTGTGTGTGTGTGTGTTTGTATTTCTGGGTGAACTGCGTGTGTGTGTTTGTATACGTCTGGGTGAACTGTGTGGGTGTGTGTATGTGTGTATGTCTGGGTGCACTCTGTGTGTGTATGTCTGGGTGAACCTTGGGTGTGTGTGTATGTCAGGTTAAACTGTGTGTGTGTGTGTGTGTATGTCTGGGTGAATTGTGTGTGTGTTTTTATGTCTGGGTGAACTGTTTGTGTTTGTGTGTGTGTGTTTGGATTTCTGGGTGAAATGTGTGTGTGTGTGTGTATATGTCTGGGTGAAGTGTGTGGGTGTGTGTATGTGTGTATGTCTGGGTGCACTCTGTGTGTGTATGTCTGGGTGAACATTGGGTGCGTATGTATGTCAGGTTAAACTGTGTGTGTGTGCGTGTGTATGTCTGGGTGTACTGTGTGAGCATGGGTATGTCTGGGTGCACTGTCTATGTGGGCGTGTGTATGTCTGGATGAACTGCGTGTGTATGTCTGGGTGAACTGCGTATGTGTGTTTGTCTAGGTGAACTGTGTGTGTGTGTATGTCTGGGTGAATTGTGTGTGCATGCGTATGTCTGGGTGAACGGTGTGTGTGCATGTGTATGTCTGCGTGAACTGTGTGTGAGTATTTTTATGTCTGGGTGAACTGTGTGTTTGTGTGTGTGTGTGAGTGTGTGTGTGTGTGTGTGTGTGTGTGTGTGTTTGTGTGTGTGTGTGTGTGTGTGTGTGTGTGTTTGTATTTCTGGGTGAACTGCGTGTGTGTGTATATGTCTGGGTGAACTGTGTGGATGTGTGTATGTGTGTATGTCTGGGTGAACTGTCTGTGTGTGCGTTTGTAGGTCTGGGTGAACCTTGGGCGTGTGTGTATGTCAGGTTAAACTGTGTGTGTGTGCATGTGTATGTCTGGGTGATATGCGTGGGCGTGAGTATCTCTGGGTGAAGTGTGTGTGTATCCCTTAGTGAACTGCAGGTGTGTGCATATGTCTGGGTGAACTGCGTGTGTGTGTGTGTATGTCTGGGTGAACTGTGTGTTTGTGCATGTGTATCTCTTGGTGAACTGTGCGTGTGCGTTTGTATGTCTGGGTGGACTGTGTTTGTGTGTATGTGTGTGTGTGTGTGCGTGCATATGCGTGTGTGTCTGTGTAAACTGCCTGTGTGTAAGTCTGGGTGAACGCTGTGTGTGTGAGTGTGTGTGTATGACTGGGTGAAGTGAGTGTATGTGTATGTCTGGGTGAACTGTGTGTGCATGGGTATGTCTGGGTGAACGGTGTGTGTGTGCATGTGTATGTCTGGGTGAACTGTGTGTGTGTGTTTACATGTCGGGTTGAACTGTGTGTGTGTGTGTGTGTGTGTGTGTGTGTGTGTGTGTGTCTGTGTGAACTGCGTGTGTGTGTGTGTATGTCTGGGTGAACTCTGTTTGTGTGCATGTGTATCTCTTGGTGAACTGAGTGTGTTTGCGGATGTATGTCTGGGTGAACTGTGTATGTATGTCTGTGTGAACTGCGTGTGTGTGTGTGTGGGTCTGTGTGAAATGTGTGTGTGTATGTATGTCTGGGTGATCTGTGTGTGTGTGTGTATGTCTGGGTGAACATCGTGTGTGTGTATGCCTAGGTGAACTGCATGTGCGTGTGTATGTCTGGGTGAACTACATGTGTGTTTGTATGCCCGGGTGAATTGTGTGTGCGTGTGTATGTCTGGTTGAACTCTGTTTGTGTGCATGTGTATGCCTGGGTGAACTGAGTGTGTTTGCGGGTGTATGTCTGGGTGAAATGTGTGTGTTTATGTCTGTGTGAACTGTGTGTGTGTGTGTGTGTGTGTGTGTGTGGGTCTGGGTGAAATGTTTGTGTGTATGTATGTCTGGGTGAACTGTGTGTGTGTGTCTGTCAGTGTGAACTGTGTGCATGGGTGTGTGTGTGTTTGTCGGGCAGAACTATGTGTGTATGTTTGTGTATATGTGTGGATGAACAGTGTGTATGTCTGGGTGAACAGTGTGTATGTCTGGGTGAATTGTGTGTGTTTGTGTATGTCTAGGTGAACTGCGTTTATGTAAGTCTGGATAAACAGTGTGTGTATATGTCTGGGTGAACAGTGTGTATGTCTGGGTGAATTATGCGCGTTTGTGCATGTCTGGGTGCACTGTGGATATGTATGTCTGGGTGAACTGTGTGTGTGTATGTCTGGGTGAACTGTGTTTGGATGCCCGGCTGAACTGCCTGTGTGTGTGTATGTCTGAGTGAACTGCGTGTGCATGTGTATGTGTGGGTGAACTATGTATGTGTTGGTATGTCTGGGTGAATTAAGTGTGCGTGTGTATGCCTGGGTGAACTCTTTGTGTGTGCGTGTGTATGCCTGGGTGAACTGTCTGTTTGTGCATGTGTATCTCTGGGTGAACTGTGTGTGAGTGTTTTTATGTCTGGGTGAACTGTGTGTGTGTGTGTGTGTGTGTGTGTTTGTATTTCAGTGTGAACCGCGTGTGTGTGTATATGTCTGGGTGAACTGTGTGGGTGTGTGTATGTGTGTATGTCTGGGTGAACTGTCTGTGTGTGCGTTTGTAGGTCTGGGTGAACCTTGGGCGTGTGTGTATGTCAGGTTAAACTGTGTGTGTGTGCATGTGTATGTCTGGGTGATATGAGTGGGCGTGAGGATCTTTGGGTGAGGTGTGTGTGTATCCCTTAGTGAACTGCAGGTGTGTGCATATGTCTGGGTGAACTGCGTGTGTGTGTGTGTGTATGTCTGGGTGAACTGTGTGTTTGTGCATGTGTATCTCTTGGTGAACTTTGTGTGTGCGTTTGTATGTCTGGGTGGACTGTGTTTGTGTGTATGTGTGTGTGTGTGTGTGTGCATGCGTATGCGTGTGTGTCTGTGTAAACTGCCTGTGTGTAAGTCTGGGTGAACGCTGTGTGTGTGAGTGTGTGTGCATGACTGGGTGAAGTGAGTGTATGTGTATGTCTGGGTGAACTGTGTGTGCATGGGTATGTCTGGGTGAACGGTGTGTGTGTGCATGTGTATGTCTGGGTGAACGGTGTGTGTGTGTTTTTATGTTGGGTTGAACTGTGTGTGCGTGTGTGTGTGTGTGTGTGTGTGTGTGTGTGTGTCTGTGTGAACTGCGTGTGTGTGTGTATGTCTGGGTGAACTGAGTGGGTGTGTGTATGTCTGGGTGCACTCTGTGTCTGTCTGTCTGGGTGAAACGTGTGTCTGTGTGTGTATGTCACGTTATACTGTGCGTGTTTATGTGTGTGTGTCTGGGTGTACTGTGTGAGCATGGCTATGTCTGGGTGGACTGTCTGTGTGTGCATGTGTATGTCTGGGTGATCTGCGTGTGTATGTCTGGGTGAACTGCGTGTGTGTGTTTGTCTTGGTGAACTGTGTGTGTGTGTGTGTGTGTGTGTGTGTGTGTGTGTGTGTGTGTGTGTGTGTGTGTGTGTGTGTGTGTGTGTGTGTGTATGCCTGGGTTACCTTCGTGTGTGTGCATATCTGGGTGAACTGGGTGTGTGTGCTTGTCTGGGTGAACTGCGTTTGTGTGGTTATCTGGGCGAACTGCGTTTTTGTGTATGTCTGGGTGAACTGCGTCTGTGTGTATGTCTTGGTGAACTGTGTGTGTGTGTATGCCTGGGTTACCTTCGTGTGTGTGCATATCTGGGTGAACTGGGTGTGTGTGCTTGTCTGGGTGAACTGCGTTTGTGTGGTTATCTGGGCGAACTGCGTTTTTGTGTATGTCTGGGTGAACTGCGTCTGTGTGTATGTCTTGGTGAACTGTGTGTGTGTGTATGCCTGGGTTACATTCGTGTGTGTGCATATCTGGGTGAACTGGGTGTGTGTGCTTGTCTGGGTGAACTGCGTTTGTGTGGTTATCTGGGCAAACTGCGTTTTTGTGTATGTCTGGGTGAACTGCGTCTGTGTGTATGTCTGGGTGATATGCGTGAGCGTGGGTATTTCTGGGTGAGCTGTGTGTGTAGCTCTTAGTGGACTGCGCGTGTGTGCATATGACTGGATGAACAGCATGTGTGTGTGTCTATGTCTGGGTGAACTGTGCCCGTGTGCATGTCTGGGTGATATGCCATGTGTGTGAATCTCTGAGGGAACTGCTTGTTTGTGTATGTCTGGGTGAAATGAGTGTGCGTGAGTATGTCTGGATGAACTGCGTGTGTATGTCTGGGTGAACTGTGTGTGTGTGTTTATGTCTGGGTGAACTGTGTGTGCGTGTATGTCTGGGTGAACTGCGAGTATGTGTGTGTATTTCTGGGTGAACTGTATGTGTGTGTGTATGTCTGTGTGATCTACGTGTGTGGGTATAACTGGGTGATCTGTGTGTGTGTGTACGTCTGGGTGAACATCGTCTGTTTGTGTGTCTGAGTGAACTGCGTGTGCGTGTGTATGTCTGGGTGAACTATATGTGTGTTTGTATGTCCCGGTGAATTGTGTGTGCGTGTGTATGTCTGGGTGAACTCTGTTTGTGTGCATGTGTATCTCTTGGTGAACTGAGTGTGTTTGCGGATGTATGTCTGGGCGAACTGTGTATGTATGTCTGTGTGAACTGCGTGTGTGTGTGTGTGGGTCTGTGTGAAATGTGTGTGTGTATGTATGTCTGGGTGATCTGTGTGTGTGTGTCTGTCAGTGTGAACTGTGTGCATGGGTGTGTGTGTGTTTGTCGGGGAGAACTATGTGTGTATGTTTGTGTATATGTGTGGATGAACAGTGTGTATGTCTGGGTGAACAGTGTGTATGTCTCGGTGAATTGTGTGTGTTTGTGTATGTCTAGGTGAACTGCGTTTATGTATGTCTGGATAAACAGTGTGTGTATATGTCTGGGTGAACAGTGTGTATGTCTGGGTGAATTATGCGCGTTTGTGCATGTCTGGGTGCACTGTGGATATGTATGTCTGGGTGAACTGTGTGTGTGTATGTCTGGGTGAACTGTGTTTGGATGCCTGGCTGAACTGCCTGTGTGTGTGTATGTCTGAGTGAACTGCGTGTGCATGTGTATGTGTGGGTGAACTATGTATGTGTTGGTATGTCTGGGTGAATTAAGTGTGCGTGTGTATGCCTGGGTGAACTCTTTGTGTGTGCGTGTGTATGCCTGGGTGAACTGTCTGTTTGTGCATGTGTATCTCTGGGTGAACTGTGTGTGAGTGTTTTTATTTCTGGGTGAACTGTGTGTGTGTGTGTGTGTGTGTGTGTGTGTTTGTATTTCAGGGTGAACCGCGTGTGTGTGTATATGTCTGGGTGAACTGTGTGGGTGCGTGTATGTGTGTATGTCTGGGTGAACTGTCTGTGTGTGCGTTTGTAGGTCTGGGTGAACCTTGGGCGTGTGTGTATGTCAGGTTAAACTGTGTGTGTGTGCATGTGTATGTCTGGGTGATATGAGTGGGCGTGAGTATCTTTGGGTGAGGTGTGTGTGTATCCCTTAGTGAACTGCAGGTGTGTGCGTATGTCTGGGTGAACTGCGTGTGTGTGTGTGTGTATGTCTGGGTGAACTGTGTGTTTGTGCATGTGTATCTCTTGGTGAACTTTGTGTGTGCGTTTGTATGTCTGGGTGGACTGTGTTTGTGTGTATGTGTGTGTGTGTGTGTGCATGCGTATGCGTGTGTGTCTGTGTAAACTGCCTGTGTGTAAGTCTGGGTGAACGCTGTGTGTGTGAGTGTGTGTGTATGACTGGGTGAAGTGAGTGTATGTGTATGTCTGGGTGAACTGTGTGTGCATGGGTATGTCTGGGTGAACGGTGTGTGTGTGTTTTTATGTTGGGTTGAACTGTGTGTGCGTGTGTGTGTGTGTGTGTGTGTGTGTGTGTGTGTGTGTGTGTGTGTGTGTGTCTGTGTGAACTGCGTGTGTGTGTGTATGTCTGGGTGAACTGAGTGGGTGTGTGTATGTCTGGGTGCACTCTGTGTCTGTCTGTCTGGGTGAAACGTGTGTCTGTGTGTGTATGTCACGTTATGCTGTGTGTGTTTATGTGTGTGTGTCTGGGTGTACTGTGTGAGCATGGCTATGTCTGGGTGGACTGTCTGTGTGTGCATGTGTATGTCTGGGTGATCTGCGTGTGTATGTCTGGGTGAACTGCGTGTGTGTGTTTGTCTTGGTGAACTGTGTGTGTGTGTGTGTGTGTGTGTGTGTGTGTGTGTGTGTGTGTGTGTGTGTGTGTGTGTGTGTGTGTGTGTGTGTGTGTGTGTGTGTGTATGCCTGGGTTACCTTCGTGTGTGTGCATATCTGGGTGAACTGGGTGTGTGTGCTTGTCTGGGTGAACTGCGTTTGTGTGGTTATCTGGGCGAACTGCGTTTTTGTGTATGTCTGGGTGAACTGTGTGTGTGTGTTTATGTCTGGGTGAACTGTGTGTGCGTGTATGTCTGGGTGAACTGCGAGTATGTGTGTGTATTTCTGGGTGAACTGTATGTGTGTGTGTATGTCTGTGTGATCTACGTGTGTGGGTATAACTGGGTGATCTGTGTGTGTGTGTACGTCTGGGTGAACATCGTCTGTTTGTGTGTCTGAGTGAACTGCATGTGCGTGTGTATGTCTGGGTGAACTACATGTGTGTTTGTATGTCCCGGTGAATTGTGTGTGCGTGTGTATGTCTGGGTGAACTCTGTTTGTGTGCATGTGTATCTCTTGGTGAACTGAGTGTGTTTGCGGATGTATGTCTGGGCGAACTGTGTATGTATGTCTGTGTGAACTGCGTGTGTGTGTGTGTGGGTCTGTGTGAAATGTGTGTGTGTATGTATGTCTGGGTGATCTGTGTGTGTGTGTGTATGTCTGGGTGAACATCGTGTGTGTGTATGCCTAGGTGAACTGCATGTGCGTGTGTATGTCTGGGTGAACTACATGTGTGTTTGTATGCCCGGGTGAATTGTGTGTGCGTGTGTATGTCTGGTTGAACTCTGTTTGTGTGCATGTGTATGCCTGGGTGAACTGAATGTGTTTGCGGGTGTATGTCTGGGTGAAATGTGTGTGTTTATGTCTGTGTGAACTGTGTGTGTGTGTGTGTGTGTGTGTGTGGGTCTGGGTGAAATGTTTGTGTGTATGTATGTCTGGGTGAACTGTGTGTGTGTGTCTGTCAGTGTGAACTGTGTGCATGGGTGTGTGTGTGTTTGTCGGGGAGAACTATGTGTGTATGTTTGTGTATATGTGTGGATGAACAGTGTGTATGTCTGGGTGAACAGTGTGTATGTCTGGGTGAATTGTGTGTGTTTGTGTATGTCTAGGTGAACTGCGTTTATGTATGTCTGGATAAACAGTGTGTGTATATGTCTGGGTGAACAGTGTGTATGTCTGGGTGAATTATGCGCGTTTGTGCATGTCTGGGTGCACTGTGGATATGTATGTCTGGGTGAACTGTGTGTGTGTATGTCTGGGTGAACTGTGTTTGGATGCCTGGCTGAACTGCCTGTGTGTGTGTATGTCTGAGTGAACTGCGTGTGCATGTGTATGTGTGGGTGAACTATGTATGTGTTGGTATGTCTGGGTGAATTAAGTGTGCGTGTGTATGCCTGGGTGAACTCTTTGTGTGTGCGTGTGTATGCCTGGGTGAACTGTCTGTTTGTGCATGTGTATCTCTGGGTGAACTGTGTGTGAGCGTTTGTATGTCTGGGTGGACTGTGTTTGTGTGTATGTGTGTGTGTGTTTGTGTGTGCATATGCGTGTGTGTCTGGGTGAACTGCGTGTGTGTAAGTGTGGGTGAACGCAGTGTGTGCGAGTGTGTGTGTATGTCTGGGTGAACTGAGTGTATGTGTATGTCTGGGTGAACTGTGTGTGCATGTGTATGTCTGGGTGAACGCTGTGTGTGCATGTGTATGTCTGGGTGAACTGTGTGTGTGTGTTTTTATGTCTGGGTGAACTGTGTGTGTGTGTGTGTGTGTGTGTGTGTGTGTGTGTGTGTGTGTGTGTGTGTGTGTGTGTGTGTGAGTGAAATGCATGTGTGTGTGTATATGTCTGGGTGAACAGTGTGGCTGTGTGTATGTGTGTATGTCTGGGTGCACTCTGTGTGTGTATGTCTGGGTGAACCTTGGGTGTGTGTGTATGTCAGCTTAAACTGTGTGTGCGTGCATGTGTATGTCTGGGTGTACTGTGTGAGCATGGGTATGTCTGTGTGGACTGTCTTTGTGAGCGTGTGTATGTCTGGGTGAACTGCGTGTGTATGTCTGGGTGAATTGCGTATGTGTGTTTGTCTGGTTTTACTGTGTGTGTGTGTGCATGCGTGTGTGTGTGTGTGTGTGTGTGTGTGTGTGTGTGTGTGTGTGTGTATGTTGGGTTACCTTCGTATGTGTGCAGATCTGTGTGAACTGCGTTTGTGTTTATGTCTGTGTGAACTGCGTGTGTGTGGTTGTCTGGGTGAACTACGTTTGTGTGTATGTCGGGGTGAAATGTGTGTGTTTATGTCTGTGTGAACTGTGTGTGTGTGTATGGTCTGGGTGAAATGTGTGTGTGTTTGTGTATGTCTGGGTGAACTGTGTGTGTGTGTTTGTCTGGGTGAACTGTGTGTGTGTGTGTGTGTGTGTGTGTGTATGTGTGTGTGTGTGTGTGTGCGTATGTCTGGGTTACCTTCGTGTGTGTGCATATCTGTGTGAACTGTGTGTGTGTGTGGGTGAACTGCGTGCGTGTGGTTGTCTGGATAAACTGCGTCTGTGAGTATGTCTGGGAGAACTGCGTCTGTGTGTATGTCTGGGTGATATGCCTGCGTATGTATCTCTGAGTGACCTTCTTGTTTGTGTATGTCTGGGTGAACTGCGTGTGTGTGTGTATGTGTGGGTGAACTATGTATGTGTTGCTATGTCTGGGTGAATTAAGTGTGTGTGTGTATGTGTGGGTGAACTCTGTGTGTGCATTTGTATGCCTGGGTGAACTGTGTGTTTGTGCATGTGTATCTCTTGGTGAACTGTGTGTGTGCGTTTGTATGTCTGGGTGGACTGTGTTTGTGTGTTTGTGTGTGTGTGTGTGTGTGCATATGCGTGTGTGTCTGTGTGAACTGCGTGTGTGTATGTTTGGGTGAACGCTGTGTGTGTGAGTGTGTGTGTATGTCTGGGTGAAGTGGGTGTGCTTGGGTATGTCTGGGTGAATGGTATGTGTGTGCATGTGTATGTCTGGGTGAACTGTGTGTGTGTGTTTTTATGTCTGGTGAACTGTGTGTGTGTGTGTATGTGTGTGTGTGTGTTTGTATTTCTGGGTGAACTGCGTGTGTGTGTTTGTATACGTCTGGGTGAACTGTGTGGGTGTGTGTATGTGTGTATGTCTGGGTGCACTCTGTGTGTGTATGTCTGGGTGAACCTTGGGTGTGTGTGTATGTCAGGTTAAACTGTGTGTGTGTGCGTGTGTATGTCTGGGTGAATTGTGTGTGTGTTTATGTCTGGGTGAACTGTGTGTGTGTGTGTGTGTGTGTGTGTGTGTGTGTGTGTGTGTGTGTGTGTGTGTGTGTGTGTGTGTGTGTGTGTGTGTGTGTGTGTTTGGATTTCTGGGTAAAATGTGTGTGTGTGTATATGTCTGGGTGAAGTGTGTGGGTGTGTGTGTGTGTGTGTTTCTGCGTGCACTCTGTGTGTGTATGTCTGGGTGAACATTGGGTGTGTATGTATGTCAGGTTAAACTGTGTGTGTGCGTGTGTATGTCTGGGTGTACTGTGTGAGCATGGGTAGGTCTGGGTGAACGGTGTGTCTGTGCATGTGTATGTCTAGGTGAAAAGAGTGTGCGTGAGTATGTCTGGATAAACTGCGTATGAATGCCTGGGTGAACTGCCTGTGTGTGTGTATGTCTGAGTGAACTGCGTGTGTGTGTGTATGTGTGGGTGAACTATGTATGTGTTGCTATGTCTGGGTGAATTAAGTGTGCGTGTGTATGTCTGGGTGAACTCTGTGTGTGCGTGTGTATGCCTGGGTGAACTGTGTGTTTGTGCATGTGTATCTCTTGGTGAACTGTGTGTGTGCGTTTGTATGTCTGGGTGGACTGTGTTTGTGTGTATGTGTGTGTGTGTGTGTGTGTGTGTGTGTGTGCATATGCGTGTGTGTCTGTGTGAACTGCATGTGTGTAAGTCTGGGTGAACGCTGTGTGTGTGAGTGTGTGTGTATGTCTGGATGAAGTGAGTGTATGTGTATGTCTGGGTGAACTGTGTGTGCGTGGGTATGTCTGGGTGAACGGTATGTGTGTGCATGTGTATGTCTGGGTGAACTGTGTGTGTGTGTTTTTATGTCTGGTGAACTGTGTGTGTGTGTGTGTATGTGTGTGTGTGTGTTTGTATTTCTGGGTGAACTGCGTGTGTGTGTTTGTATACGTCTGGGTGAACTGTGTGGGTGTGTGTATGTGTGTATGTCTGGGTGCACTCTGTGTGTGTATGTCTGGGTGAACCTTGGGTGTGTGTGTATGTCAGGTTAAACTGTGTGTGTGTGCGTGTGTATGTCTGGGTGAATTGTGTGTGTGTGTTTTTATGTCTGGGTGAACTGTTTGTGTGTGTGTGTGTGTGTTTGGATTTCTGGGTGAAATGTGTGTGTGTGTGTGTATATGTCTGGGTGAAGTGTGTGGGTGTGTGTATGTGTGTATGTCTGGGTGCACTCTGTGTGTGTATGTCTGGGTGAACATTGGGTGCGTATGTATGTCAGGTTAAACTGTGTGTGTGTGCGTGTGTATGTCTGGGTGTACTGTGTGAGCATGGGTATGTCTGGGTGCACTGTCTATGTGGGCGTGTGTATGTCTGGATGAACTGCGTGTGTATGTCTGGGTGAACTGCGTATGTGTGTTTGTCTAGGTGAACTGTGTGTGTGTGTATGTCTGAGTGAATTGTGTGTGCATGGGTATGTCTGGGTGAACGGTGTGTGTGCATGTGTATGTCTGCGTGAACTGTGTGTGAGTATTTTTATGTCTGGGTGAACTGTGTGTTTGTGTGTGTGTGTGTGTGTGTGTGTGTGTGTGTGTGTGTGTGTGTGTGTGTGTGTGTGTGTGTGTGTGTGTGTGTGTGTGTGTTTGTATTTCTGGGTGAACTGCGTGTGTGTGTATATGTCTGGGTGAACTGTGTGGATGTGTGTATGTGTGTATGTCTGGGTGAACTGTCTGTGTGTGCGTTTGTAGGTCTAGGTGAACCTTGGGCGTGTGTGTATGTCAGGTTAAACTGTGTGTGTGTGCATGTGTATGTCTGGGTGATATGCGTGGGCGTGAGTATCTCTGGGTGAAGTGTGTGTGTATCCCTTAGTGAACTGCAGGTGTGTGCATATGTCTGGGTGAACTGCGTGTGTGTGTGTGTATGTCTGGGTGAACTGTGTGTTTGTGCATGTGTATCTCTTGGTGAACTGTGTGTGTGCGTTTGTATGTCTGGGTGGACTGTGTTTGTGTGTATGTGTGTGTGTGTGTGCGTGCATATGCGTGTGTGTCTGTGTAAACTGCCTGTGTGTAAGTCTGGGTGAACGCTGTGTGTGTGAGTGTGTGTGTATGACTGGGTGAAGTGAGTGTATGTGTATGTCTGGGTGAACTGTGTGTGCATGGGTATGTCTGGGTGAACGGTGTGTGTGTGCATGTGTATGTCTGGGTGAACTGTGTGTGTGTGTTTACATGTCGGGTTGAACTGTGTGTGTGTGTGTGTGTGTGTGTGTGTGTGTGTGTGTGTGTGTGTGTGTGTGTGTGTGTGTGTGTGTGTGTGTGTGTGTGTCTGTGTGAACTGCGTGTGTGTGTGTGTATGTCTGGGTGAACTGAGTGGGTGTGTGTATGTCTGGCTGAAACGTGTGTCTGTGTGTGTATGTCACATTATACTGTGTGTGTTTATGTGTGTGTGTCTGGGTGTACTGTGTGAGCATGGCTATGTCTGGGTGGACTGTCTGTGTGTGCATGTGTATGTCTGGGTGATCTGCGTGTGTATGCAGGGTGAACTGCGTGTGTGTGTTTGTCTTGGTGAACTGTGTGTGTGTGTGTGTGTGTGTGTGTGTGTGTGTGTGTGTGTGTGTGTGTGTGTGTGTGTGTGTGTGTGTGTGTGTGTGTGTGTGTGTGTGTGTGTGTGTGTGTGTGTGTGTGTGTGTGTGTGTGTGTATGCCTGGGTTACCTTCGTGTGTGTGCATATCTGGGTGAACTGGGTGTGTGTGCTTGTCTGGGTGAACTGCGTTTGTGTGGTTATCTGGGCGAACTGCGTTTTTGTGTATGTCTGGGTGAACTGCGTCTGTGTGTATGTCTTGGTGAACTGTGTGTGTGTGTGTGTGTGTGTGTGTGTGTGTGTGTGTGAGTGTGTGTGTGTGTGTATGCCAGGGTTACATTCGTGTGTGTGCATATCTGGGTGAACTGGGTGTGTGTGCTTGTCTGGGTGAACTGCGTTTGTGTGGTTATCTGGGCAAACTGCGTTTTTGTGTATGTCTGGGTGAACTGCGTCTGTGTGTATGTCTGGGTGATATGCGTGAGCGTGGGTATTTCTGGGTGAGCTGTGTGTGTAGCTCTTAGTGGACTGCGCGTGTGTGCATATGTCTGGATGAACAGCATGTGTGTGTGTCTATGTCTGGGTGAACTGTGCCCGTGTGCATGTCTGGGTGATATGCCATGTGTGTGAATCTCTGAGGGAACTGCTTGTTTGTGTATGTCTGGGTGAAATGAGTGTGCGTGAGTATGTCTGGATGAACTGCGTGTGTATGTCTGGGTGAACTGTGTGTGTGTGTTTATGTCTGGGCGAACTGTGTGTGCATGGGTATGTCTGGGTGAACGGTGTGTGTGTGCATGTGTATGTCTGGGTGAACGGTGTGTGTGTGTTTTTATGTTGGGTTGAACTGTGTGTGCGTGTGTGTGTGTGTGTGTGTGTGTGTGTGTGTGTGTGTGTGTGTCTGTGTGAACTGCGTGTGTGTGTGTATGTCTGGGTGAACTGAGTGGGTGTGTGTATGTCTGGGTGCACTCTGTGTCTGTCTGTCTGGGTGAAACGTGTGTCTGTGTGTGTATGTCACGTTATACTGTGTGTGTTTATGTGTGTGTGTCTGGGTGTACTGTGTGAGCATGGCTATGTCTGGGTGGACTGTCTGTGTGTGCATGTGTATGTCTGGGTGATCTGCGTGTGTATGTCTGGGTGAACTGCGTGTGTGTGTTTGTCTTGGTGAACTGTGTGTGTGTGTGTGTGTGTGTGTGTGTGTGTGTGTGTGTGTGTGTGTGTGTGTGTGTGTGTATGCCTGGGTTACCTTCGTGTGTGTGCATATCTGGGTGAACTGGGTGTGTGTGCTTGTCTGGGTGAACTGCGTTTGTGTGGTTATCTGGGCGAACTGCGTTTTTGTGTATGTCTGGGTGAACTGCGTCTGTGTGTATGTCTTGGTGAAATGTGTGTGTGTGTATGCCTGGGTTACATTCGTGTGTGTGCATATCTGGGTGAACTGGGTGTGTGTGCTTGTCTGGGTGAACTGCGTTTGTGTGGTTATCTGGGCGAACTGCGTTTTTGTGTATGTCTGGGTGAACTGCGTCTGTGTGTATGTCTTGGTGAACTGTGTGTGTGTGTGTGTGTGTGTGTGTATGCCTGGGTTACATTCGTGTGTGTGCATATCTGGGTGAACTGGGTGTGTGTGCTTGTCTGGGTGAACTGCGTTTGTGTGGTTATCTGGGCAAACTGCATTTTTGTGTATGTCTGGGTGAACTGCGTCTGTGTGTATGTCTGGGTGATATGCGTGAGCGTGGGTATTTCTGGGTGAGCTGTGTGTGTAGCTCTTAGTGGACTGCGCGTGTGTGCATATGTCTGGATGAACAGCATGTGTGTGTGTCTATGTCTGGGTGAACTGTGCCCGTGTGCATGTCTGGGTGATATGCCATGTGTGTGAATCTCTGAGGGAACTGCTTGTTTGTGTATGTCTGGGTGAAATGAGTGTGCGTGAGTATGTCTGGATGAACTGCGTGTGTATGTCTGGGTGAACTGTGTGTGTGTGTTTATGTCTGGGTGAACTGTGTCTGTGTGTGTAT
The DNA here is from genome assembly GCA_026770705.1 of Isurus oxyrinchus. NCBI lineage: Eukaryota > Metazoa > Chordata > Chondrichthyes > Lamniformes > Lamnidae > Isurus > Isurus oxyrinchus. The sequence goes on from JANJGN010000017.1 coordinate 25,360,222, forward strand.
GTCTGGGTGAACTGCGAGTATGTGTGTGTATTTCTGGGTGAACTATATGTGTGTGTGTATGTCTGT
>JANJGN010000017.1:25365287-25390287 GCA_026770705.1 Isurus oxyrinchus
TGTCTGGGTGAACTGTGTGTTTGTGCATGTGTATCTCTTGGTGAACTTTGTGTGTGCGTTTGTATGTCTGGGTGGACTGTGTTTGTGTGTATGTGTGTGTGTGTGCGTGCATATGCGTGTGTGTCTGTGTAAACTGCCTGTGTGTAAGTCTGGGTGAACGCTGTGTGTGTGAAAGTGTGTGTATGACTGGGTGAAGTGAGTGTATGTGTATGTCTGGGTGAACTGTGTGTGCATGGGTATGTCTGGGTGAACGGTGTGTGTGTGCATGTGTATGTCTGGGTGAACTGTGTGTGTGTGTTTACATGTCGGGTTGAACTGTGTGTGTGTGTGTGTGTGTGTGTGTGTGTGTGTGTGTGTGAGTGTGTGTGTGTATGTGTGTGTGTGTGTGTGTGCGTATGTCTGGGTTACCTTCGTGTGTGTGCATATCTGTGTGAACTGTGTGTGTGTGTGGGTGAACTGCGTGCGTGTGGTTGTCTGGATAAACTGTGTCTGTGAGTATGTCTGGGAGAACTGCGTCTGTGTGTATGTCTGGGTGATATGTCTGCGTATGTATCTCTGAGTGACCTTCTTGTTTGTGTATGTCTGGGTGAACTGCGTGTGCGTGAGTATGTCTGGATCAACTGCGTATGAATGCCTGGGTGAACTGCCTATGTGTGTGTAAGTCTGAGTGAACTGCGTGTGTGTGTGTATGTGTTGGTGAACTATGTATGTGTTGCTATGTCTGGGTGAATTAAGTGTGCGTGTGTATGTCTGGGTGAACTCTGTGTGTGCATTTGTATGCCTGGGTGAACTGTGTGTTTGTGCATGTGTATCTCTTGGTGAACTGTGTGTGTGCGTTTGTATGTCTGGGTGGACTGTGTTTGTGTGTTTGTGTGTGTGTGTGTGTGTGCATATGCGTGTGTGTCTGTGTGAACTGCGTGTGTGTAAGTTTGGGTGAACGCTGTGTGTGTGAGTGTGCGTGTATGTCTGGGTGAAGTGGGTGTGCTTGGGTATGTCTGGGTGAATGGTATGTGTGTGCATGTGTATGTCTGGGTGAACTGTGTGTGTGTTTTTTTATGTCTGGTGAACTGTGTGTGTGTGTGTATGTGTGTGTGTGTGTTTGTATTTCTGGGTGAACTGCGTGTGTGTGTTTGTATACGTCTGGGTGAACTGTGTGGGTGTGTGTATGTGTGTATGTCTGGGTGCACTCTGTGTGTGTATGTCTGGGTGAACCTTGGGTGTGTGTGTATGTCAGGTTAAACTGTGTGTGTGCGTGTGTATGTCTGGGTGAATTGTGTGTGTGTTTATGTCTGGGTGAACTGTGTGTGTGTGTGTGTGTGTGTGTGTGTGTGTGTGTGTGTGTGTGTGTGTGTGTGTGTGTGTGTGTGTGTGTGTGTGTGTGTGTGTGTGTGTGTGTGTGTTTGGATTTCTGGGTAAAATGTGTGTGTGTGTATATGTCTGGGTGAAGTGTGTGGGTGTGTGTGTGTGTGTGTATGTCTGCGTGCACTCTGTGTGTGTATGTCTGGGTGAACATTGGGTGTGTACGTATGTCAGGTTAAACTGTGTGTGTGCGTGTGTATGTCTGGGTGTACTGTGTGAGCATGGGTAGGTCTGGGTGCACTGTCTGTGTGGGCGTGTGTATGTCTGGGTGAACTGCGTATGCATGGGTATGTCTGGGTGAACGGTGTGTCTGTGCATGTGTATGTCTAGGTGAAAAGAGTGTGCATGAGTATGTCTGGATAAACTGCGTATGAATGCCTGGGTGAACTGCCTGTGTGTGTGTATGTCTGAGTGAACTGCGTGTGTGTGTGTATGTGTGGGTGAACTATGTATGTGTTGCTATGTCTGGGTGAATTAAGTGTGCGTGTGTATGTCTGGGTGAACTCTGTGTGTGCGTGTGTATGCCTGGGTGAACTGTGTGTTTGTGCATGTGTATCTCTTGGTGAACTGTGTGTGTGCGTTTGTATGTCTGGGTGGACTGTGTTTGTGTGTATGTGTGTGTGTGTGTGTGTGTGTGTGTGTGCATATGCGTGTGTGTCTGTGTGAACTGCATGTGTGTAAGTCTGGGTGAACGCTGTGTGTGTGAGTGTGTGTGTATGTCTGGATGAAGTGAGTGTATGTGTATGTCTGGGTGAACTGTGTGTGCGTGGGTATGTCTGGGTGAACGGTATGTGTGTGCATGTGTATGTCTGGGTGAACTGTGTGTGTGTGTTTTTATGTCTGGTGAACTGTGTGTGTGTGTGTATGTGTGTGTGTGTTTGTATTTCTGGGTGAACTGCGTGTGTGTGTTTGTATACGTCTGGGTGAACTGTGTGGGTGTGTGTATGTGTGTATGTCTGGGTGCACTCTGTGTGTGTATGTCTGGGTGAACCTTGGGTGTGTGTGTATGTCAGGTTAAACTGTGTGTGTGTGCGTGTGTATGTCTGGGTGAATTGTGTGTGTGTGTTTTTATGTCTGGGTGAACTGTTTGTGTGTGTATGTGTGTGTTTGGAATTCTGGGTGAAATGTGTGTGTGTGTGTGTATATGTCTGGGTTAAGTGTGTGGGTGTGTGTATGTGTGTATGTGGGTGCACTCTGTGTGTGTATGTCTGGGTGAACATTGGGTGTGTATTTATGTCAGGTTAAACTGTGTGTGTGTGCGTGTGTATGTCTGGGTGTACTGTGTGAGCATGGGTATGTCTGGGGGCACTGTCTATGTGGGCGTGTGTATGTCTGGATGAACTGCGTGTGTATGTCTGGGTGAACTGCGTATGTGTGTTTGTCTAGGTGAACTGTGAGTGTGTGTATGTCTGGGTGAATTGTGTGTGCATGGGTATGTCTGGGTGAACGGTGTGTGTGCATGTGTATGTCTGCGTGAACTGTGTGTGAGTATTTTTATGTCTGGGTGAACTGTGTGTTTGTGTGTGTGTGTGTGTGTGTGTGTGTGTGTGTGTGTGTGTGTGTGTGTGTGTGTGTGTGTGTGTGTGTGTGTGTGGTGTGTGTGTGTGTGTGTGTGTTTGTATTTCTGGGTGAACTGCGTGTGTGTGTATATGTCTGGGTGAACTGTGTGGATGTGTGTATGTGTGTATGTCTGGGTGAACTGTCTGTGTGTGCGTTTGTAGGTCTGGGTGAAGCTTGGGCGTGTGTGTATGTCAGGTTAAACTGTGTGTGTGTGCATGTGTATGTCTGGGTGATATGCGTGGGCGTGAGTATCTCTGGGTGAAGTGTGTGTGTATCCCTTAGTGAACTGCAGGTGTGTGCATATGTCTGGGTGAACTGCGTGTGTGTGTGTGTATGTCTGGGTGAACTGTGTGTTTGTGCATGTGTATCTCTTGGTGAACTGTGTGTGTGCGTTTGTATGTCTGGGTGGACTGTGTTTGTGTGTATGTGTGTGTGTGTGCGTGCATATGCGTGTGTGTCTGTGTAAACTGCCTGTGTGTAAGTCTGGGTGAACGCTGTGTGTGTGAAAGTGTGTGTATGACTGGGTGAAGTGAGTGTATGTGTATGTCTGGGTGAACTGTGTGTGCATGGGTATGTCTGGGTGAACGGTGTGTGTGTGCATGTGTATGTCTGGGTGAACTGTGTGTGTGTGTTTACATGTCGGGTTGAACTGTGTGTGTGTGTGTGTGTGTGTGTGTGTGTGTGTGTGTGTGTGTGTGTGTGTGTGTGTGTGTGTGTGTGTCTGTGTGAACTGCGTGTGTGTGTGTGTATGTCTGGGTGAACTGAGTGGGTGTGTGTATGTCTGGGTGAAACGTGTGTCTGTGTGTGTATGTCACATTATACTGTGTGTGTTTATGTGTGTGTGTCTGGGTGTACTGTGTGAGCATGGCTACGTCTGGGTGGACTGTCTGTGTGTGCATGTGTATGTCTGGGTGATCTGCGTGTGTATGCAGGGTGAACTGCGTGTGTGTGTTTGTCTTGGTGAACTGTGTGTGTGTGTGTGTGTGTGTGTGTGTGTGTGTGTGTGTGTGTGTGTGTGTGTGTGTGTGTGTGTGTGTGTGTGTGTGTGTGTGTGTGTGTGTATGCCTGGGTTACCTTCGTGTGTGTGCATATCTGGGTGAACTGGGTGTGTGTGCTTGTCTGGGTGAACTGCGTTTGTGTGGTTATCTGGGCGAACTGCGTTTTTGTGTATGTCTGGGTGAACTGCGTCTGTGTGTATGTCTTGGTGAACTGTGTGTGTGTGTGTGTGTGTGTGTGTGTGTGAGTGTGTGTGTGTGTATATGCCAGGGTTACATTCGTGTGTGTGCATATCTGGGTGAACTGGGTGTGTGTGCTTGTCTGGGTGAACTGCGTTTGTGTGGTTATCTGGGCAAACTGCGTTTTTGTGTATGTCTGGGTGAACTGCGTCTGTGTGTATGTCTGGGTGATATGCGTGAGCGTGGGTATTTCTGGGTGAGCTGTGTGTGTTGCTCTTAGTGGACTGCGCGTGTGTGCATATGTCTGGATGAACAGCATGTGTGTGTGTCTATGTCTGGGTGAACTGTGCCCGTGTGCATGTCTGGGTGATATGCCATGTGTGTGAATCTCTGAAGGAACTGCTTGTTTGTGTATGTCTGGGTGAAATGAGTGTGCGTGAGTATGTCTGGATGAACTGCGTGTGTATGTCTGGGTGAACTGTGTGTGTGTGTTTATGTCTGGGTGAACTGTGTGTGTGTGTGTATGTCTGGGTGAACTGCGAGTATGTGTGTGTATTTCTGGGTGAACTGTATGTGTGTGTGTATGTCTGTGTGATCTACGTGTGTGGGTATAACTGGGTGATCTGTGTGTGTGTGTACGTCTGGATGAACATCGTCTGTTTGTGTGTCTGAGTGAACTGCGTGTGCGTGTGTATGTCTGGGTGAACTACATGTGTGTTTGTATGTCCCGGTGAATTGTGTGTGCGTGTGTATGTCTGGGTGAACTCTGTTTGTGTGCATGTGTATCTCTTGGTGAACTGAGTGTGTTTGCGGATGTATGTCTGGGCAAACTGTGTATGTATGTCTGTGTGAACTGCGTGTGTGTGTGTGTGGGTCTGTGTGAAATGTTTGTGTGTATGTATGTCTGGGTGAAATGTGTGTGTTTATGTCTGTGTGAACTGTGTGTGTGTGTGTGTGTGTGTGTGTGTGTGGGTCTGGGTGAAATGTTTGTGTGTATGTATGTCTGGGTGAACTGTGTGTGTGTGTCTGTCAGTGTGAACTGTGTGCATGTGTGTGTGTGTGTTTGTCGGGGAGAACTGTGTGTGTATGTTTGTGTATATGTGTGGATGAACAGTGTGTATGTCTGGGTGAACAGTGTGTATGTCTAGGCGAACTGCGTTTATGTATGTCTGGATAAACAGTGTGTGTATATGTCTGGGTGAACAGTGTGTATGTCTGGGTGAATTATGCGCGTTTGTGCATGTCTGTGTGCACTGTGGATATGTATGTCTGGGTGAACTGTGTGTGTGTATGTCTGGGTGAACTGTGTTTGGATGCCTGGCTGAACTGCCTGTGTGTGTGTATGTCTGAGTGAACTGCGTGTGCATGTGTATGTGTGGGTGAACTATGTATGTGTTGGTATGTCTGGGTGAATTAAGTGTGTGTGTGTATGCCTGGGTGAACTCTTTGTGTGTGCGTGTGTATGCCTGGGTGAACTGTCTGTTTGTGCATGTGTATCTCTGGGTGAACTGTGTGTGAGTGTTTTTATGTCTGGGTGAACTGTGTGTGTGTGTGTGTGTGTGTTTGTATTTCAGGGTGAACCGCGTGTGTGTGTATATGTCTGGGTGAACTGTGTGGGTGTGTGTATGTGTGTATGTCTGGGTGAACTGTCTGTGTGTGCGTTTGTAGGTCTGGGTGAACCTTGGGCTTGTGTGTATGTCAGGTTAAACTGTGTGTGTGTGCATGTGTATGTCTGGGAGATATGAGTGGGCGTGAGTATCTTTGGGTGAGGTGTGTGTGTATCCCTTAGTGAACTGCAGGTGTGTGCATATGTCTGGGTGAACTGTGTGTGTGTGTGTGTGTGTATGTCTGGGTGAACTGTGTGTTTGTGCATGTGTATCTCTTGGTGAACTGTGTGTGTGCGTTTGTATGTCTGGGTGGACTGTGTTTGTGTGTATGTGTGTGTGTGTGTGCATGCGTATGCGTGTGTGTCTGTGTAAACTGCCTGTGTGTAAGTCTGGGTGAACGCTGTGTGTGTGAGTGTGTGTGTATGACTGGGTGAAGTGAGTGTATGTGTATGTCTGGGTGAACTGTGTGTGCATGGGTATGTCTGGGTGAACGGTGTGTGTGTGCATGTGTATGTCCGGGTGAACGGTGTGTGTGTGTTTTAATGTTGGGTTGAACTGTGTGTGCGTGTGTGTGTGTGTGTGTGTGTGTGTGTGTGTGTGTGTGTGTGTGTGTGTGTGTGTGTGTGTGTGTGTGTGTGTGTGTGTGTGTGTCTGTGTCTGTGTGAACTGCGTGTGTGTGTGTATGTCTGGGTGAACTGAGTGGGTGTGTGTATGTCTGGGGGCACTCTGTGTCTGTCTGTCTGGGTGAAACGTGTGTCTGTGTGTGTATGTCACGTTATACTGTGTGTGTTTATGTGTGTGTGTCTGGGTGTACTGTGTGAGTATGGCTATGTCTGGGTGGACTGTCTGTGTGTGCATGTGTATGTCTGGGTGATCTGCGTGTGTATGTCTGGGTGAACTGCGTGTGTGTGTTTGTCTTGGTGAACTGTGTGTGTGTGTGTGTGTGTGTGTGTGTGTGTGTGTGTGTGTGTGTGTGTGTGTGTGTGTGTGTGTGTGTGTGTGTGTGTGTGTGTGTGTGTGTGTGTGTATGCCTGGGTTACCTTCGTGTGTGTGCATATCTGGGTGAACTGGGTGTGTGTGCTTGTCTGGGTGAACTGCGTTTGTGTGGTTATCTGGGCGAACTGCGTTTTTGTGTATGTCTGGGTGAACTGCGTCTGTGTGTATGTCTTGGTGAACTGTGTGTGTGTGTGTGTGTGTGTGTGTGTGTGTGTGTGTGTGTGTGTGTGTGTGTGTGTGTGTGTGTGTGTGTATATGCCTGGGTTACATTCGTGTGTGTGCATATCTGGGTGAACTGGGTGTGTGTGCTTGTCTGGGTGAACTGCGTTTGTGTGGTTATCTGGGCAAACTGCGTTTTTGTGTATGTCTGGGTGAACTGCGTCTGTGTGTATGTCTGGGTGATATGCGTGAGCGTGGGTATTTCTGGGTGAGCTGTGTGTGTAGCTCTTAGTGGACTGCGCGTGTGTGCATATGTCTGGGTGAACAGCATGTGTGTGTGTCTATGTCTGGGTGAACTGTGCCCTTGTGCATGTCTGGGTGATATGCCATGTGTGTGAATCTCTGAGGGAACTGCTTGTTTGTGTATGTCTGGGTGAAATGAGTGTGCGTGAGTATGTCTGGATGAACTGCGTGTGTATGTCTGGGTGAACTGTGTGTGTGTGTTTATGTCTGGGTGAACTGTGTGTGTGTGTGTATGTCTGGGTGAACTGCGAGTATGTGTGTGTATTTCTGGGTGAACTGTATGTGTGTGTGTATGTCTGTGTGATCTACGTGTGTGGGTATAACTGGGTGATCTGTGTGTGTGTGTACGTCTGGGTGAACATCGTCTGTTTGTGTGTCTGAGTGAACTGCGTGTGTGTGTGTATGTCTGGGTTAACTACATGTGTGTTTGTATGTCCCGGTGAATTGTGTGTGCGTGTGTATGTCTGGGTGAACTCTGTTTGTGTGCATGTGTATCTCTTGGTGAACTGAGTGTGTTTGCGGATATATGTCTGGGCAAACTGTGTATGTATGTCTGTGTGAACTGCGTGTGTGTGTGTGTGGGTCTGTGTGAAATGTGTGTGTGTATGTATGTCTGGGTGATCTGTGTGTGTGTGTGTATGTCTGGGTGAACATCGTGTGTGTGTATGCCTAGGTGAACTGCATGTGCGTGTGTATGTCTGGATGAACTACATGTGTGTTTGTATGCCCGGGTGAATTGTGTGTGCGTGTGTATGTCTGGTTGAACTCTGTTTGTGTGCATGTGTATGCCTGGGTGAACTGAGTGTGTTTGCGGGTGTATGTCTGGGTGAAATGTGTGTGTTTATGTCTGTGTGAACTGTGTGTGTGTGTGTGTGTGTGTGGGTCTGGGTGAAATGTTTGTGTGTATGTATGTCTGGGTGAACTGTGTGTGTGTGTCTGTCAGTGTGAACTGTGTGCATGGGTGTGTGTGTGTTTGTCGGGGAGAACTATGTGTGTATGTTTGTGTATATGTGTGGATGAACAGTGTATATGTCTGGGTGAACAGTGTGTATGTCTGGGTGAATTATGCGCGTTTGTGCATGTCTGTGTGCACTGTGGATATGTATGTCTGGGTGAACTGTGTTTGTGTATGTCTGGGTGAACTGTGTTTGCATGCCTGGCTGAACTGCCTGTGTGTGTGTATGTCTGAGTGAACTGCGTGTGCATGTGTATGTGTGGGTGAACTATGTATGTGTTGGTATGTCTGGGTGAATTAAGTGTGCGTGTGTATGCCTGGGTGAACTCTTTGTGTGTGCGTGTGTATGCCTGGGTGAACTGTCTGTTTGTGCATGTGTATCTCTGGGTGAACTGTGTGTGAGCGTTTGTATGTCTGGGTGGACTGTGTTTGTGTGTATGTGTGTGTGTGTTTGTGTGTGCATATGCGTGTGTGTCTGGGTGAACTGCGTGTGTGTAAGTGTGGGTGAACGCAGTGTGTGCGAGTGTGTGTGTATGTCTGGGTGAACTGAGGGTATGTGTATGTCTGGGTGAACTGTGTGTGCATGTGTATGTCTGGGTGAACGCTGTGTGTGTGCATGTGTATGTCTGGGTGAACGGTGTGTGTGTGTTTTTATGTCTGGGTGAACTGTGTGTGTGTGTGTGTGTGTGTGTGTGTGTGTGTGTGTGTGTGTGTGTGTGTGTGTGTGTGTGTGTGTTTGTGTGTTTGTATTTCTGGGTGAACTGCGTGTGTGTGCATATGTCTGGGTGAACTGTGTGGATGTGTGTATGTGTGTATGTCTGGGTGAACTGTCTGTGTGTGCGTTTGTAGGTCTGGGTGAACCTTGGGCATGTGTGTATGTCAGGTTAAACTGTTTGTGTGTGCATGTGTATGTCTGGGAGATATGCGTGGGCGTGAGTATCTCTGGGTGAGGTGTGTGTGTATCCCTTAGTGAACTGCAGGTGTGTGCATATGTCTGGGTGAACTGCGTGTGTGTGTGTGTATGTCTGGGTGAACTGTGTGTTTGTGCATGTGTATCTCTTGGTGAACTGTGTGTGTGCGTTGGTATGTCTGGGTGGACTGTGTTTGTGTGTATGTGTGTGTGTGTGTGCGTGCGTATGCGTGTGTGTCTGTGTAAACTGCCTGTGTGTAAGTCTGGGTGAACGCTGTGTGTGTGAGTGTGTGTGTATGACTGGGTGAAGTGAGTGTATGTGTATGTCTGGGTGAACTGTGTGTGCATGGGTATGTCTGGGTGAACGGTGTGTGTGTGCATGTGTATGTCTGGGTGAACTGTGTGTGTGTGTTTTCATGTCGGGTTGAACTGTGTGTGTGTGTGTGTGTGTGTGTGTGTGTGTGTGTGTGTGTGTGTGTGTGTGTGTGTGTGTCTGTGTGAACTGCGTGTGTGTGTGTGTATGTCTGGGTGAACTGAGTGGGTGTGTGTATGTCTGGGTGCACTCTGTGTCTGTCTGTCTGGGTGAAACGTGTGTCTGTGTGTGTATGTCACATTATACTGTGTGTGTTTATGTGTGTGTGTCTGGGTGTACTGTGTGAGCATGGCTATGTCTGGGTGGACTGTCTGTGTGTGCATGTGTATGTCTGGGTGATCTGCGTGTGTATGCTGGGTGAACTGCGTGTGTGTGTTTGTCTTGGTGAACTGTGTGTGTGTGTGTGTGTGTGTGTGTGTGTGTGTGTGTGTGTGTGTGTGTGTGTGTGTGTGTGTGTGTGTGTGTATATGCCTGGGTTACATTCGTGTGTGTGCATATCTGGGTGAACTGGGTGTGTGTGCTTGTCTGGGTGAACTGCGTTTGTGTGGTTATCTGGGCGAACTGCGTTTTTGTGTATGTCTGGGTGAACTGCGTCTGTGTGTATGTCTTGGTGAACTGTGTGTGTGTGTGTGTGTGTGTGTGTGTGTGTGTGTGTGTGTGTGTGTGTGTGTGTATGCCTGGGTTACATTCGTGTGTGTGCATATCTGGGTGAACTGGGTGTGTGTGCTTGTCTGGGTGAACTGCGTTTGTGTGGTTATCTGGGCAAACTGCGTTTTTGTGTATGTCTGGGTGAACTGCGTCTGTGTGTATGTCTGGGTGATATGCGTGAGCGTGGGTATTTCTGGGTGAGCTGTGTGTGTAGCTCTTAGTGGACTGCGCGTGTGTGCATATGTCTGGGTGAACAGCATGTGTGTGTGTCTATGTCTGGGTGAACTGTGCCCTTGTGCATGTCTGGGTGATATGCCATGTGTGTGAATCTCTGAGGGAACTGCTTGTTTGTGTATGTCTGGGTGAACTGTGTGGGCATGTGTATGTCTGGGTGAACGCTGTGTGTGTGCATGTGTATGTCTGGGTGAACTGTGTGTGTGTGTTTTTATGTCTGGGTGAACTGTGTGTGTGTGTGTGTGTGTGTGTGTGTGTGTGTGTGTGTGTGTGTGTGTGTGTGTGTGTGTGTGTGTGTGTGTGTGTGTGTGTGTGTGTGTGTGTGTGTGTGTGTGTGTGTGAAGTGCATGTGTGTGTGTTTATGTCTGGGTGAACAGTGTGGCTGTGTGTATGTGTGTATGTCTGGGTGCACTCTGTGTGTGTATGTCTGGGTGAACCTTGGGTGTGTGTGTATGTCAGCTTAAACTGTGTGTGCGTGCATGTGTATGTCTGGGTGTACTGTGTGAGTATGGGTATGTCTGTGTGGACTGTCTTTGTGAGCGTGTGTATGTCTGGGTGAACTGCGTGTGTATGTCTGGGTGAATTGCGTATGTGTGTTTGTCTGGTTTTACTGTGTGTGTGTGTGTGCATGTGTGTGTGTGTGTCTGTGTGTGTGTGTGTGTGTGTGTGTGTGTGTGTGTGTATGTCTGGGTTACCTTCGTATGTGTGCAGATCTGTGTGAACTGCGTTTGTGTTTATGTCTGTGTGAACTGCGTGTGTGTGGTTGTCTGGGTGAACTACGTTTGTGTGTATGTCGGGGTGAAATGTGTGTGTTTATGTCTGTGTGAACTGTGTGTGTGTGTGTGGGTCTGGGTGAAATGTGTGTGTGTTTGTGTATGTCTGGGTGAACTGTGTGTGTGTGTTTGTCTGGGTGAACTGTGTGTGTGTGTGTGTGTGTGTGTGTGTGTGTATGTGTGTGTGTGTGTGTGTGCGTATGTCTGGGTTACCTTCGTGTGTGTGCATATCTGTGTGAACTGTGTGTCTGTGTGTGGGTGAACTGCGTGCGTGTGGTTGTCTGGATAAACTGCGTCTGTGAGTATGTCTGGGAGAACTGCGTCTGTGTGTATGTCTGGGTGATATGCCTGCGTGTGTATCTCTGAGTGACCGTCTTGTTTGTGTATGTCTGGGTGAACTGCGTGTGCGTGAGTATGTCTGGATCAACTGCGTATGAATGCCTGGGTGAACTGCCTGTGTGTGTGTATGTCTGAGTGAACTGCGTGTGTGTGTGTATGTGTGGGTGAACTATGTATGTGTTGCTATGTCTGGGTGAATTAAGTGTGCGTGTGTATGTCTGGGTAAACTCTGTGTGTGCATTTGTATGCCTGGGTGAACTGTGTGTTTGTGCATGTGTATCTCTTGGTGAACTGTGTGTGTGCGTTTGTATGTCTGGGTGGACTGTGTTTGTGTGTATGTGTGTGTGTGTGTGTGTGTGTGTGTGCATATGCGTGTGTGTCTGTGTGAACTGCGTGTGTGTAAGTTTGGGTGAACGCTGTGTGTGTGAGTGTGTGTGTATGTCTGGGTGAAGTGAGTGTGCTTGGGTATGTCTGGGTGAATGGTATGTGTGTGCATGTGTATGTCTGGGTGAACTGTGTGTGTGTGTTTTTATGTCTGGTGAACTGTGTGTGTGTGTGTATGTGTGTGTGTGTGTTTGTATTTCTGGGTGAACTGCGTGTGTGTGTTTGTATACGTCTGGGTGATCTGTGTGGGTGTGTGTATGTGTGTATGTCTGGGTGCACTCTGTGTGTGTATGTCTGGGTGAACCTTGGGTGTGTGTGTATGTCAGGTTAAACTGTGTGTGTGTGCATGTGTATGTCTGGGTGTACTGTGCGAGCATGGGTAGGTCTGGGTGCACTGTCTATGTGGGCGTGTGTATGTCTGGATGAAATGCGTGTGTATGTCTGGGTGAACTGCGTATGTGTGTTTGTCTAGGTGAACTGTGTGTGTGTGTATGTCTGGGTGAATTGTGTGTGCATGGGTATGTCTGGGTGAACGGTGTGTGTGCATGTGTATGTCTGCGTGAACTGTGTGTGAGTATTTTTATGTCTGGGTGAACTGTGTGTGTGTGTGTGTGTGTGTGTGTGTGTGTGTGTGTGTGTGTGTGTGTGTGTGTGTGTGTGTGTGTGTGTGTGTGTGTGTGTGTGTGTGTGTGTGTGTGTGTTTGTATTTCTGGGTGAACTGCGTGTGTGTGTATATGTCTGGGTGAACTGTGTGGATGTGTGTATGTGTGTATGTCTGGGTGAACTGTCTGTGTGTGCGTTTGTAGGTCTGGGTGAACCTTGGGCATGTGTGTATGTCAGGTTAAACTGTGTGTGTGTGCATGTGTATGTCTGGGTGATATGCGTGGGCGTGAGTATCTCTGGGTGAGGTGTGTGTGTATCCCTTAGTGAACTGCAGGGGAGTGCATATGTCTGGGTGAACTGCGTGTGTGTGTGTGTATGTCTGGGTGAACTGTGTGTTTGTGCATGTGTATCTCTTGGTGAACTGTGTGTGTGCGTTTGTATGTCTGGGTGGACTGTGTTTGTGTGTATGTGTGTGTGTGTTTGTGTGTGCATATGCGTGTGTGTCTGGGTGAACTGCGTGTGTGTAAGTGTGGGTGAACGCAGTGTGTGCGAGTGTGTGTGTATGTCTGGGTGAACTGAGTGTATGTATATGTCTGGGTGAACTGTGTGTGCATGTGTATGTCTGGGTGAACGCTGTGTGTGTGCATGTGTATGTCTGGGTGAACTGTGTGTGTGTGTTTTTATGTCTGGGTGAACTGTGTGTGTGTGTGTGTGTGTGTGTGTGTGTGTGTGTGTGTATGTGTGTGTGTGTGTGTGTGTGTGTGTGTGTGTGTGTGTGTGTGTGTGTGTGTGTGTGTGTGTTTGTATTTCTGGGTGAACTGCGTGTGTGTGTATATGTCTGGTGAACTGTGTGGATGTGTGTATGTGTGTATGTCTGGGTGAACTGTCTGTGTGTGCGTTTGTAGGTCTGGGTGAACCTTGGGCATGTGTGTATGTCAGGTTAAACTGTGTGTGTGTGCATGTGTATGTCGGGGAGATATGCGTGGGCGTGAGTATCTCTGGGTGAGGTGTGTGTGTATCCCTTAGTGAACTGCAGGTGTGTGCATATGTCTGGGTGAACTGCGTGTGTGTGTGTGTATGTCTGGGTGAACTGTGTGTTTGTGCATGTGTATCTCTTGGTGAACTGTGTGTGTGCGTTTGTATGTCTGGGTGGACTGTGTTTGTGTGTATGTGTGTGTGTGTGTGTGCGTGCGTATGCGTGTGTGTCTGTGTAAACTGCCTGTGTGTAAGTCTGGGTGAACGCTGTGTGTGTGAGTGTGTGTGTATGACTGGGTGAAGTGAGTGTATGTGTATGTCTGGGTGAACTGTGTGTGCATGGGTATGTCTGGGTGAACGGTGTGTGTGTGCATGTGTATGTCTGGGTGAACTGTGTGTGTGTGTTTTCATGTCGGGTTGAACTGTGTGTGTGTGTGTGTGTGTGTGTGTGTGTGTGTGTGTGTGTGTGTGTGTGTGTGTGTGTGTGTGTGTGTGTGTGTCTGTGTGAACTGCGTGTGTGTGTGTGTATGTCTGGGTGAACTGAGTGGGTGTGTGTATGTCTGGGTGCACTCTGTGTCTGTCTGTCTGGGTGAAACGTGTGTCTGTGTGTGTATGTCACATTATACTGTGTGTGTTTATGTGTGTGTGTCTGGGTGTACTGTGTGAGCATGGCTATGTCTGGGTGGACTGTCTGTGTGTGCATGTGTATGTCTGGGTGATCTGCGTGTGTATGCTGGGTGAACTGCGTGGGTGTGTTTGTCTTGGTGAACTGTGTGTGTGTGTGTGTGTGTGTGTGTGTGTGTGTGTGTGTGTGTGTGTGTGTGTGTGTGTGTGTGTGTGTGTGTGTGTGTGTGTATGCCTGGGTTACCTTCGTGTGTGTGCATATCTGGGTGAACTGGGTGTGTGTGCTTGTCTGGGTGAACTGCGTTTGTGTGGTTATCTGGGCGAACTGCGTTTTTGTGTATGTCTGGGTGAACTGCGTCTGTGTGTATGTCTTGGTGAACTGTGTGTGTGGGTGTGTGTGTGTGTGTGTGTGTGTGTGTGTGTGTATGCCTGGGTTACATTCGTGTGTGTGCATATCTGGGTGAACTGGGTGTGTGTGCTTGTCTGGGTGAACTGCGTTTGTGTGGTTATCTGGGCAAACTGCGTTTTTGTGTATGTCTGGGTGAACTGCGTCTGTGTGTATGTCTGGGTGATATGCGTGAGCGTGGGTATTTCTGGGTGAGCTGTGTGTGTAGCTCTTAGTGGACTGCGCGTGTGTGCATATGTCTGGGAGAACAGCATGTGTGTGTGTCTATGTCTGGGTGAACTGTGCCCGTGTGCATGTCTGGGTGATATGCCATGTGTGTGAATCTCTGAGGGAACTGCTTGTTTGTGTATGTCTGGGTGAAATGAGTGTGCGTGAGTATGTCTGGATGAACTGCGTGTGTATGTCTGGGTGAACTGTGTGTGTGTGTTTATGTCTGGGTGAACTGTGTGTGTGTGTGTATGTCTGGGTGAACTGCGAGTATGTGTGTGTATTTCTGGGTGAACTGTATGTGTGTGTGTATGTCTGTGTGATCTACGTGTGTGGGTATAACTGGGTGATCTGTGTGTGTGTGTACGTCTGGGTGAACATCGTCTGTTTGTGTGTCTGAGTGAACTGCGTGTGTGTGTGTATGTCTGGGTTAACTACATGTGTGTTTGTATGTCCCGGTGAATTGTGTGTGCGTGTGTATGTCTGGGTGAACACTGTTTGTGTGCATGTGTATCTCTTGGTGAACTGAGTGTGTTTGCGGATATATGTCTGGGCAAACTGTGTATGTATGTCTGTGTGAACTGCGTGTGTGTGTGTGTGGGTCTGTGTGAAATGTGTGTGTGTATGTATGTCTGGGTGATCTGTGTGTGTGTGTGTATGTCTGGGTGAACATCGTGTGTGTGTATGCCTAGGTGAACTGCATGTGCGTGTGTATGTCTGGGTGAACTACATGTGTGTTTGTATGCCCGGGTGAATTGTGTGTGCGTGTGTATGTCTGGTTGAACTCTGTTTGTGTGCATGTGTATGCCTGGGTGAACTGAGTGTGTTTGCGGGTGTATGTCTGGGTGAAATGTGTGTGTTTATGTCTGTGTGAACTGTGTGTGTGTGTGTGTGTGTGTGTGGGTCTGGGTGAAATGTTTGTGTGTATGTATGTCTGGGTGAACTGTGTGTGTGTGTCTGTCAGTGTGAACTGTGTGCATGGGTGTGTGTGTGTTTGTCGGGGAGAACTATGTGTGTATGTTTGTGTATATTTGTGGATGAACAGTGTATATGTCTGGGTGAACAGTGTGTATGTCTGGGTGAATTATGCGCGTTTGTGCATGTCTGTGTGCACTGTGGATATGTATGTCTGGGTGAACTGTGTGTGTGTATGTCTGGGTGAACTGTGTTTGGATGCCTGGCTGAACTGCCTGTGTGTGTGTATGTCTGAGTGAACTGCGTGTGCATGTGTATGTGTGGGTGAACTATGTATGTGTTGGTATGTCTGGGTGAATTAAGTGTGCGTGTGTATGCCTGGGTGAACTCTTTGTGTGTGCGTGTGTATGCCTGGGTGAACTGTCTGTTTGTGCATGTGTATCTCTGGGTGAACTGTGTGTGAGCGTTTGTATGTCTGGGTGGACTGTGTTTGTGTGTATGCGTGTGTGTGTTTGTGTGTGCATATGCGTGTGTGTCTGGGTGAACTGCGTGTGTGTAAGTGTGGGTGAACGCAGTGTGTGCGAGTGTGTGTGTATGTCTGGGTGAACTGAGTGTATGTATATGTCTGGGTGAACTGTGTGGGCATGTGTATGTCTGGGTGAACGCTGTGTGTGTGCATGTGTATGTCTGGGTGAACTGTGTGTGTGTGTTTTTATGTCTGGGTGAACTGTGTGTGTGTGTGTGTGTGTGTGTGTGTGTGTGTGTGTGTGTGTGTGTGTGTGTGTGTGTGTGTGTGTGTGTGTGTGTGTGTGTGTGTGTGTGTGTGTGTGTGTGTGTGTGTGTGTGAAGTGCATGTGTGTGTGTATATGTCTGGGTGAACAGTGTGGCTGTGTGTATGTGTGTATGTCTGGGTGCACTCTGTGTGTGTATGTCTGGGTGAACCTTGGGTGTGTGTGTATGTCAGCTTAAACTGTGTGTGCGTGCATGTGTATGTCTGGGTGTACTGTGTGAGTATGGGTATGTCTGTGTGGACTGTCTTTGTGAGCGTGTGTATGTCTGGGTGAACTGCGTGTGTATGTCTGGGTGAATTGCGTATGTGTGTTTGTCTGGTTTTACTGTGTGTGTGTGTGTGCATGTGTGTGTGTGTGTCTGTGTGTGTGTGTGTGTGTGTGTGTGTGTGTGTGTGTATGTCTGGGTTACCTTCGTATGTGTGCAGATCTGTGTGAACTGCGTTTGTGTTTATGTCTGTGTGAACTGCGTGTGTGTGGTTGTCTGGGTGAACTACGTTTGTGTGTATGTCGGGGTGAAATGTGTGTGTTTATGTCTGTGTGAACTGTGTGTGTGTGTGTGGGTCTGGGTGAAATGTGTGTGTGTTTGTGTATGTCTGGGTGAACTGTGTGTGTGTGTTTGTCTGGGTGAACTGTGTGTGTGTGTGTGTGTGTGTGTGTGTGTGTATGTGTGTGTGTGTGTGTGTGTGCGTATGTCTGGGTTACCTTCGTGTGTGTGCATATCTGTGTGAACTGTGTGTCTGTGTGTGGGTGAACTGCGTGCGTGTGGTTGTCTGGATAAACTGCGTCTGTGAGTATGTCTGGGAGAACTGCGTCTGTGTGTATGTCTGGGTGATATGCCTGCGTGTGTATCTCTGAGTGACCGTCTTGTTTGTGTATGTCTGGGTGAACTGCGTGTGCGTGAGTATGTCTGGATCAACTGCGTATGAATGCCTGGGTGAACTGCCTGTGTGTGTGTATGTCTGAGTGAACTGCGTGTGTGTGTGTATGTGTGGGTGAACTATGTATGTGTTGCTATGTCTGGGTGAATTAAGTGTGCGTGTGTATGTCTGGGTAAACTCTGTGTGTGCATTTGTATGCCTGGGTGAACTGTGTGTTTGTGCATGTGTATCTCTTGGTGAACTGTGTGTGTGCGTTTGTATGTCTGGGTGGACTGTGTTTGTGTGTATGTGTGTGTGTGTGTGTGTGTGTGTGTGTGCATATGCGTGTGTGTCTGTGTGAACTGCGTGTGTGTAAGTTTGGGTGAACGCTGTGTGTGTGAGTGTGTGTGTATGTCTGGGTGAAGTGAGTGTGCTTGGGTATGTCTGGGTGAATGGTATGTGTGTGCATGTGTATGTCTGGGTGAACTGTGTGTGTGTGTTTTTATGTCTGGTGAACTGTGTGTGTGTGTGTATGTGTGTGTGTGTGTTTGTATTTCTGGGTGAACTGCGTGTGTGTGTTTGTATACGTCTGGGTGATCTGTGTGGGTGTGTGTATGTGTGTATGTCTGGGTGCACTCTGTGTGTGTATGTCTGGGTGAACCTTGGGTGTGTGTGTATGTCAGGTTAAACTGTGTGTGTGTGCATGTGTATGTCTGGGTGTACTGTGCGAGCATGGGTAGGTCTGGGTGCACTGTCTATGTGGGCGTGTGTATGTCTGGATGAAATGCGTGTGTATGTCTGGGTGAACTGCGTATGTGTGTTTGTCTAGGTGAACTGTGTGTGTGTGTATGTCTGGGTGAATTGTGTGTGCATGGGTATGTCTGGGTGAACGGTGTGTGTGCATGTGTATGTCTGCGTGAACTGTGTGTGAGTATTTTTATGTCTGGGTGAACTGTGTGTGTGTGTGTGTGTGTGTGTGTGTGTGTGTGTGTGTGTGTGTGTGTGTGTGTGTGTGTGTGTGTGTGTGTGTGTGTGTGTGTGTGTGTGTGTGTGTGTGTGTGTTTGTATTTCTGGGTGAACTGCGTGTGTGTGTATATGTCTGGGTGAACTGTGTGGATGTGTGTATGTGTGTATGTCTGGGTGAACTGTCTGTGTGTGCGTTTGTAGGTCTGGGTGAACCTTGGGCATGTGTGTATGTCAGGTTAAACTGTGTGTGTGTGCATGTGTATGTCTGGGTGATATGCGTGGGCGTGAGTATCTCTGGGTGAGGTGTGTGTGTATCCCTTAGTGAACTGCAGGGGAGTGCATATGTCTGGGTGAACTGCGTGTGTGTGTGTGTATGTCTGGGTGAACTGTGTGTTTGTGCATGTGTATCTCTTGGTGAACTGTGTGTGTGCGTTTGTATGTCTGGGTGGACTGTGTTTGTGTGTATGTGTGTGTGTGTGTGCGTGCGTATGCGTGTGTGTCTGTGTAAACTGCCTGTGTGTAAGTCTGGGTGAACGCTGTGTGTGTGAGTGTGTGTGTATGACTGGGTGAAGTGAGTGTATGTGTATGTCTGGGTGAACTGTGTGTGCATGGGTATGTCTGGGTGAACGGTGTGTGTGTGCATGTGTATGTCTGGGTGAATTGTGTGTGTTTGTGTATGTCTAGGTGAACTGTGTTTATGTATGTCTGGATAAACAGTGTGTGTATATGTCTGGGTGAACAGTGTGTATGTCTGGATGAATTATGCGCGTTTGTGCATGTCTGTGTGCACTGTGGATATGTATGTCTGGGTGAACTGTGTGTGTGTATGTCTGGGTGAACTGTGTTTGGATGCCTGGCTGAACTGCCTGTGTGTGTGTATGTCTGAGGAACTGCGTGTGCATGTGTATGTGTGGGTGAACTATGTATGTGTTGGTATGTCTGGGTGAATTAAGATGTGCGTGTGTATGCCTGGGTGAACTCTTTGTGTGTGCGTGTGTATGCCTGGGTGAACTGTCTGTTTGTGCATGTGTATCTCTGGGTGAACTGTGTGTGAGCGTTTGTATGTCTGGGTGGACAGTGTTTGTGTGTATGTGTGTATGTGTTTGTGTGTGCATATGCGTGTGTGTCTGGGTGAACTGCGTGTGTATAAGTGTGGGTGAACGCAGTGTGTGCGTGTGTGTGTGTATGTCTGGGTGAACTGAGTGTATGTGTATGTCTGGGTGAACTGTGTGTGCACGGGTATGTCTGGGTGAACACTGTGTGTGTGCATGTGTATGTCTGGGTGAACTGTGTGTGTGTGTTTTTATGTCTGGGTGAACTGTGTGTGTGTGTGTGTGTGTGTGTGTGTGTGTGTGTGTGTGTGTGTATGACTGGGTGAAGTGAGTGTATGTGTATGTCTGGGTGAACTGTGTGTGCATGGGTATGTCTGGGTGAACGGTGTGTGTGTGCATGTGTATGTCTGGGTGAACTGTGTGTGTGTGTTTTTATGTCGGGTTGAACAGTGTGTGTGTGTGTGTGTGTGTGTGTGTGTGTGTGTGTGTGTGTGTGTGTGTGTGTGTGTGTGTGTGTGTGTGTGTGTGTCTGTGTGAACTGCGTGTGTGTGTGTGAATATCTGGGTGAACTGAGTGGGTGTGTGTATGTCTGGGTGCACTCTGTGTCTGTCTGTCTGGGTGAAAAGTGTGTCTGTGTGTGTATGTCACGTTATACAGTGTGTGTTTATGTGTGTGTGTCTGGGTGTACTGTGTGAGCATGGCTATGTCTGGGTGGACTGTCTGTGTGTGCATGTGTATGTCTGGGTGATCTGCGTGTGCATGTCTGGGTGAACTGCGTGTGTGTGTTTGTCTTGGTGAACTGTGTGTGTGTGTGTGTGTGTGTGTGTGTGTGTCTGTGTGTGTGTGTGTGTGTGTGTGTGTGTGTGTGTGTGTGTCTGTGTGTATGCCTGGGTTACCTTCGTGTGTGTGCATATCTGGGTGAACTGGGTGTGTGTGCTTGTCTGGGTGAACTGCGTTTGTGTGGTTATCTGGGCGAACTGCGTTTTTGTGTATGTCTGAGTGAACTGCGTCTGTGTGTATGTGTTGGTAAACTGTGTGTGTGTGTGTGTGTGTGTGTGTGTGTGTGTGTATGCCTGGGTTACATTCGTGTGTGTGCATATCTGGGTGAACTGGGTGTGTGTGCTTGTCTGGGTGAACTGCGTTTGTGTGGTTATCTGGGCAAACTGCATTTTTGTGTATGTCTGGGTGAACTGCGTCTGTGTGTATGTCTGGGTGATATGCGTGAGCGTGGGTATTTCTGGGTGAACTGTGTGTGTGTGTGTGTGTGTGTGTGTGTGTGTTGTGTGTGTGTGTGTGTGTGTGTGTGTGTGTGTGTGTGTGTGTGTGTGTGTGTGTGTGTGTTTGGATTTCTGGGTAAAATGTGTGTGTGTGTGTATATGTCTGGGTGAAGTGTGTGGGTGTGTGTGTGTGTGTATGTCTGCGTGCATTCTGTCTGTGTATGTCTGGGTGAACATTGGGTGTGTATGTATGTCAGGTTAAACTGTGTGTGTGCGTGTGTATGTCTGGGTGTACTGTGTGAGCATGGGTAGGTCTGGGTGCACTGTCTGTGTGGGCGTGTGTATGTCTGGGTGAACTGCGTATGCATGGGTATGTCTGGGTGAACGGTGTGTCTGTGCATGTGTATGTCTAGGTGAAAAGAGTGTGCGTGAGTATGTCTGGATAAACTGCGTATGAATGCCTGGGTGAACTGCCTGTGTGTGTATATGTCTGAGTGAACTGCGTGTGTGTGTGTATGTGTGGGTGAACTATGTATGTGTTGCTATGTCTGGGTGAATTAAGTGTGCGTGTGTATGTCTGGGTGAACTGTGTGTGTGCGTTTGTATGTCTGGGTGGACTGTGTTTGTGTGTATGTGTGTGTGTGTGTGTGTGTGTGTGTGTGTGTGCATATGCGTGTGTGTCTGTGTGAACTGCATGTGTGTAAGTCTGGGTGAACGCTGTGTGTGTGAGTGTGTGTGTATGTCTGGATGAAGTGAGTGTATGTGTATGTCTGGGTGAACTGTGTGCGCTTGGGTATGTCTGGGTGAACGGTATGTGTGTGCATGTGTATGTCTGGGTGAACTGTGTGTGTGTGTTTTTATGTCTGGTGAACTGTGTGTGTGTGTGTATGTGTGTGTGTGTGTTTGTATTTCTGGGTGAACTGCGTGTGTGTGTTTGTATACGTCTGGGTGAACTGTGTGGGTGTGTGTATGTGTGTATGTCTGGGTGCACTCTGTGTGTGTATGTCTGGGTGAACCTTGGGTGTGTGTGTATGTCAGGTTAAACTGTGTGTGTGTGCGTGTGTATGTCTGGGTGAATTGTGTGTGTGTGTTTTTATGTCTGGGTGAACTGTTTGTGTGTGTGTGTGTGTGTGTGTGTTTGGATTTCTGGGTGAAATGTGTGTGTGTGTGTATATGTCTGGGTGAAGTGTGTGGGTGTGTGTATGTGTGTATGTCTGGGTGCACTCTGTGTGTGTATGTCTGGGTGAACATTGGGTGTGTATGTATGTCAGGTTAAACTGTGTGTGTGTGCGTGTGTATGTCTGGGTGTACTGTGTGAGCATGGGTATGTCTGGGTGCACTGTCTATGTGGGCGTGTGTATGTCTGGATGAACTGCGTGTGTATGTCTGGGTGAACTGCGTATGTGTGTTTGTCTAGGTGAACTGTGTGTGTGTGTATGTCTGGGTGAATTGTGTGTGCATGGGTATGTCTGGGTGAACGGTGTGTGTGCATGTGTATGTCTGCGTGAACTGTGTGTGAGTATTTTTATGTCTGGGTGAACTGTGTGTGTGTGTGTGTGTGTGTGTGTGTGTGTGTGTGTGTGTGTGTGTGTGTGTGTGTGTGTGTGTGTGTGTGTGTGTGTGTGTGTGTGTGTGTGTGTGTGTGTTTGTATTTCTGGGTGAACTGCGTGTGTGTGTATATGTCTGGGTGAACTGTGTGGATGTGTGTATGTGTGTATGTCTGGGTGAACTGTCTGTGTGTGCGTTTGTAGGTCTGGGTGAACCTTGGGCGTGTGTGTATGTCAGGTTAAACTGTGTGTGTGTGCATGTGTATGTCTGGGTGATATGCGTGGGCGTGAGTATCTCTGGGTGAGGTGTGTGTGTATCCCTTAGTGAACTGCAGGTGTGTGCATATGTCTGGGTGAACTGCGTGTGTGTGTGTGTATGTCTGGGTGAACTGTGTGTTTGTGCATGTGTATCTCTTGGTGAACTGTGTGTGTGCGTTTGTATGTCTGGGTGGACTGTGTTTGTGTGTATGTGTGTGTGTGTGTGTGTGTGCGTGCGTATGCGTGTTTGTCTGTGTAAACTGCCTGTGTGTAAGTCTGGGTGAACGCTGTGTGTGTGAGTGTGTGTGTATGACTGGGTGAAGTGAGTGTATGTGTATGTCTGGGTGAACTGTGTGTGCATGGGTATGTCTGGGTGAACGGTGTGTGTGTGCATGTGTATGTCTGGGTGAACTGTGTGTGTGTGTTTTCATGTCGGGTTGAACTGTGTGTGTGTGTGTTTGTGTGTGTGTGTGTGTGTGTGTGTGTGTGTGTGTGTGTGTGTGTGTGTGTGTGTGTGTGTGTCTGTGTGAACTGCGTGTGTGTGTGTGTATGTCTGGGTGAACTGAGTGGGTGTGTGTATGTCTGGGTGCACTCTGCGTCTGTCTGTCTGGGTGAAACGTGTGTCTGTGTGTGTATGTCACTTTATACTGTGTGTGTTTATGTGTGTGTGTCTGGGTGTACTGTGTGAGCATGGGTATGTCTGGGTGCACTGTCTATGTTGGCGTGTGTATGTCTGGATGAACTGCGTGTGTATGTCTGGGTGAACTGCGTATGTGTGTTTGTCTAGGTGAACTGTGTGTGTGTGTATGTCTGGGTGAATTGTGTGTGTGTGTGTGTGTTTGTGTGTGTGTGTGTTTGTATTTCTGGGTGAACTGCGTGTGTGTGTATATGTCTGGGTGAACTGTGTGGATGTGTGTATGTGTGTATGTCTGGGTGAACTGTCTGTGTGTGCGTTTGTAGGTCTGGGTGAACCTTGGGCGTGTGTGTATGTCAGGTTAAACTGTGTGTGTGTGCATGTGTATGTCTGGGTGATATGCGTGGGCGTGAGTATCTCTGGGTGAGGTGTGTGTGTATCCCTTAGTGAACTGCAGGGGAGTGCATATGTCTGGGTGAACTGCGTGTGTGTGTGTGTATGTCTGGGTGAACTGTGTGTTTGTGCATGTGTATCTCTTGGTGAACTGTGTGTGTGCATTTGTATGTCTGGGTGGACTGTGTTTGTGTGTATGTGTGTGTGTGTGCGTGCGTATGCGTGTGTGTCTGTGTAAACTGCCTGTGTGTAAGTCTGGGTGAACGCTGTGTGTGTGAGTGTGTGTGTATGACTGGGTGAAGTGAGTGTATGTGTATGTCTGGGTGAACTGTGTGTGCATGGGTATGTCTGGGTGAACGGTGTGTGTGTGCATGTGTATGTCTGGGTGAATTGTGTGTGTTTGTGTATGTCTAGGTGAACTGTGTTTATGTATGTCTGGATAAAGAGTGTGTGTATATGTCTGGGTGAACAGTGTGTATGTCTGGGTGAATTATGCACGTTTGTGCATGTCTGGGTGCACTGTGGATATGTATGTCTGGGTGAACTGTGTGTGTGTATGTCTGGGTGAACTGTGTTTGGATGCCTGGCTGAACTGCCTGTGTGTGTGTATGTCTGAGTGAACTGCGTGTGCATGTGTATGTGTGGGTGAACTATGTATGTGTTGGTATGTCTGGGTGAATTAAGTGTGCGTGTGTATGCCTGGGTGAACTCTTTGTGTGTGCGTGTGTATGCCTGGGTGAACTGTCTGTTTGTGCATGTGTATCTCTGGGTGAACTGTGTGTGAGCATTTGTATGTCTGGGTGGACAGTGTTTGTGTGTATGTGTGTGTGTGTTTGTGTGTGCATATGCGTGTGTGTCTGGGTGATCTGCGTGTGTGTAAGTGTGGGTGAACGCAGTGTGTGCGTGTGTGTGTGTATGTCTGGGTGAACTGAGTGTATGTGTATGTCTGGGTGAACTGTGTGTGCATGTGTATGTCTGGGTGAACACTGTGTGTGTGCATGTGTATGTCTGGGTGAACTGTGTGTGTGTGTTTTTATGTCTGGGTGAACTGTGTGTGTGTGTGTGTGTGTGTGTGTGTGTGTGTGTGTGTGTGTGTGTGTGTGTGTGTGTGTGTGTGTGTGTGTGTGTGTGTGTGTGTGTGTGTGTGTGTGTGTTTGTATTTCTGGGTGAACTGCGTGTGTGTGTATATGTCTGGGTGAACTGTGTGGATGTGTGTATGTGTATATGTCTGGGTGAACTGTCTGTGTGTGCGTTTGTAGGTCTGGGTGAACCTTGGGCGTGTGTGTATGTCAGGTTAAACTGTGTGTGTGTGCATGTGTATGTCTGGGTGATATGCGTGGGCGTGAGTATCTCTGGGTGAGGTGTGTGCGTATCCCTTAGTGAACTGCAGGGGAGTGCATATGTCTGGGTGAACTGCGTGTGTGTGTGTGTATGTCTGGGTGAACTGTGTGTTTGTGCATGTGTATCTCTTGGTGAACTGCGTGTGTGCGTTTGTATGTCTGGGTGGACTGTGTTTGTGTGTATGTGTGTGTGTGTGTGCGTGCGTATGCGTGTGTGTCTGTGTAAACTGCCTGTGTGTAAGTCTGGGTGAACGCTGTGTGTGTGAGTGTGTGTGTATGACTGGGTGAACTGAGTGTACGTGTATGTCTGGGTGAACTGTGTGTGCATGGGTATGTCTGGGTGAACACTGTGTGTGTGCATGTGTATGTCTGGGTGAACTGTGTGTGTGTGTTTTTATGTCTGGGTGAACTGTGTGTGTGTGTGTGTGTGTGTGTGTGTG